>JAJJWW010000123.1:0-297027 GCA_023531295.1 Papaver armeniacum
CAACTGTTAGTCAGCGGGTCAACGATCCAATTCGGCTGAGTCAACTCAGAGTCAGAACCGAGTCAGTGATCCAGCTCAGTCCAGACCAGGCCACTTGCCAGGCCATCTTGTGTTGCACCAGGATGGTGCATCACTGCTTTGCTCCCAGCCATAATGGCTATACACCCTGCAAACATCCTGGCATTCATCTATACATGCATTTCTTATTCACAATTACCACCTGAGCTGCCTCCTGCCAATTCACAACCTCAACTCCAAATGCTCAATTACCACCTGCATTTATTACTTGTATCACGACTTCCTTGCAGCAGTCTAGTCCACTCCTTCCCCCGACCATTCTATCGATTCATAGCTCGTGCTTCCAAAGATTAGAAGCGCCACCTCCCAATAATTCCTTGCTTGCTCGATTTCATCTCCCTGCAGCCTACGCATTTCATTATCTCAAGTACTCATATCCACCAACCTCAAACCCCAAATCTCAGTGGCAGACACGGCTCCAATTGACAATCCAAATGTGCCGCAGTGCATCCATAACAATGCCTCCAATTTCTGCTAGCTCTTTAGCTCTATTTGCAATGTTGAGACAAACCACTCGTTCGCAAAACTGCAATTCATTCATTGCCAGACTTCCCAAATTTGCAATTGACCGCGCACTGCAATGCCATTGCACCGCATCTCCATCTGTTATTCCTCCAGTTCTTCCATTCATTGCAGCATCTCGGGCTCATCCTCGTGACATTCTACACATTCATCTAAAGCCATTTTCACTTACTCAACGGCAAACAACTCATTCTCGATCTGGACCTTCTCGTAGCATCAATATCTCATCTCTGAGTTTAAATTGTACCATGACTGCTACTCAAGCTCAACTACGGACCCATCTCCTGTATCATTACCACCAGTTCTCAGAGTTCTTATTCATCTCCAAATCAATAGCATCAAAGTCTTCAAACCCTTAAATCAATTTAGCTCTTTGATTCACATCATCCACTCTCGTCGCATCTCTCGTCTTCATCACATTTGTAGCGGATACAAACCCATCTTCTTACCATCTCAAACTCAATCTCTACCTTTCATCCCAATCCACCACAACACATCTTCCAATCGAACCTAACCTTCTATTTCGGTATAATCGAGCTCGGTCGCCATTAACCCATCCGATTTCTCTCGATTTCTTCTTTGTATTCCAATGGCAGAGCTCGTCACGGATTCTCTTCTCGTGTGTATCGATTTCACCTTCTACATCTCCCCGAGCTTTATCTCCATGACGAGCTAAAGATCGTGCTCAAAACGAACCCTAATCTCTTGACTACCTCCGATCTCTCCTCGATCTCTCGGCGGTGATGTGCTTTAAATTGAGTGAATGAATGATTGAGAGATAGTTCTCTCGATTTTCAAGTTTTAAGTTTTATGGGGCGGGTATGGATCCGGCACGGTCACGGTTTAGGGTGTGGGTGGATTCGGACACCCAACATTAGTACACCCAAAATGTGCTATTTTCACTCCCTTCTTTTGGATAAGGGACACCTCTTTGACCTCCCCTTAACCTTGGCTGGGCTCCATATAGTATTCCCTCCTTGTGAAATGACCTTTTTGCCTTTTGTCTCAAATTGGGTGATTTCTTCTTCTTTTCCTCCGTGTGACTCCATAGTAGCTATAAAACTCAAAACAGCGTAAAATACATAATTTACAAGAAAATAGCAAAGAAAGCATAAACTACTAGATAGTAAATTAGGTGTATTCTACACCTATCAATAATACGCCTTGAGCCACTTGCCATTGATGATGTTTCCTTCGATTCCTCCATTAACATCTAAGATTTTGTAATATCCGCTGGATACTGCCTTGATGACTACATAAGGTCCTTCCCATTTAGGAGAGAACTTGGGAGCGGACATGTCTTCTTTGGATATGCTTTGATGTTTTCAAAACCAAATCTCCTACTTGAAATGTTCGAGGTCTTACCAGTTTGTTGTAGGTTTTGGAAACCCTTTGTTTGTAAGTTTCTACGTATTTTTCCACCCTAGCTCTTCTTGAATCGAGCATGTCCAATTCAGCAATTCTTGAATCTGAGACTTCTGCTTCATCCCATTGTACCCACTAGACGCCGCAATTCTTGGAGGAACTTTGATTTTACTGGGAGAATAACATCAACGCTTGCATGACGAGAGAGTATGGTGAGGTCCCGATTGAGCTTCTTGGTGCGATTCGAGCAGGCCCACAAAGCCATGGGAAATTACTCATGCCACGTTCGTGGATTGTCATGAACAGTTCGACTGAGAATGCGGATCAAGGTTTTGTTGGTGCTCTCCTTTGCCTCGATTTCCTTGAGGATAATATGTTGTGGAGAAAATCTATTTGATTCCGTATTCCTCGAGCAATTCTGCAACATGTTTGTTGGCGAAAGGAGTTCCATTATCTGTGATGATATGTTTAGGCACGCCGAATCTGCATATGATGAACTCTTTGATGAAGATGCGATCGTGACTCGGTGGTGCTTCAAAGAGGAATAGCCCACCTATTTGGTAAAATACTTTGTTCTTTGTGATGATGTATTCATCTTGCTTTGAAGATGGGATTGATTTTTCCTATGATATCCGGTCCCCAGTTGTAGAAGGGCCATGGACTGCTCCAGAATGTAATAATGGAAGACAAGGAGTGTATGAGGTTACCATGAACTTGGCATTGATGACATCTTGAACGTAGCGTACTGCGTCGTCTTCCATGGTTGCCAATAATATTTCTCATGAATTTGGAGAAATAATTTCTTCTTTCCCTAGTGTTCACCTTCATGCATTTCTTTCGTGGATGTGGGAATTTCATGCTCGTCCAAGCATCTCGGGAGATTCCCAAGAAGCTTGCGATACAAAATCCCTTACAGGTAGACAAAACGTTTGGCTCTTTGAATAAGTTTGATCGCACCTTTCTTCTCCGATGGAAGATCGTTGTCACAAAGATATTTTATGTAAGGTTCTCTCCAGTCCCCAGTGTGATGGATTGTTAGAATATCCAAATGATGAGGTGGTGTCTGACAATTGGGACCGGGACTTTGGCGGCATCCTCGGGAGCTTCCATAGAGGGCCAATAGTAACCAAGCCTTTGAAGCCTTCTGTAGAGTGTGACCACTAGGGTTTGCCCACATATTTCCTCATGTATGCGTTTGAGTCGTTCACTGGCTTCTTCATCTCCGAGGCATCGTGACAGGGATCCATCAGGATTGCGATAATATAATGCTCCATGCAGCAGGAAAAAGTTTTTTAACTCCTTGAGACTAATTTTCCCCTCCGTAAGAGAATTGCTCAATTCATGAATGATGGGCGCCGCCATCGCTCGATTGAGCATCTTCGAACCGAGTAGGCCAGGTAGATGATACAGAGCGTCTTTGCACGGTGATGGATTTCTCGGACCCTTCAAATTGAAGTTTGTATGCTAGAGTCGCTAGACAATCAACATGTCTATTGTTGGTGCGGCCGGTATGGACAATTGTTGCGTCAGAAAAATGAGCAAATAGTCATTTTGCCTCGGTTCTGAATTGAGCAAGTGTTATTTCTTTGAGAGAGTATACACCATTCATTTGATTGACCAGCAACTTTGAGTCTCCTCTGATCTCTAGGTGTTTTTCTCCTGCTTTCTTGGCCAAAGATAGCCCTAGGAGAAAAGCTTCATATTCTGCTGAATTGTTGGTGGGTGGAAAACCGGCTTGAATGAATGAGAAGACTTCACTAGGATGGAGATACTAGCACAATGCCTTGCTCCACCGTATCATTGCTCGGAGTAGCAGATCCATCAAAATACAATAGCCAGTTTCTTCTTGAATGATTGAAATTTCTCGAAACTCACCGGGCACTTCTTCATGCAACATTGTGATGTCTTCTCCGTGGAAAGCAATAAGTAAGTCTCGCAATCGCTTGTCCTTTGATTGCTTTTGAGGGACGCACGCTATGTCAAATTCTCGACATTTGAAGTAGCTATTTTGTTGGTCTCCCGATCAAAGCAAAGTTTCGATGAGAAGAACTTTATAGGATCAGCTTTGGCCACGAGTACAACTCTATTTGATAGTAAGTAATGTCTGAACCTCTGAATTTCATGAACCAATGCTAGACACGCACTCTCGGCCTTTGGGTATCGTAGTTGAGCATCCCTCAGGCGATCAAGTAGTAGATTGGACGTTCGATGCCTTCTTCATCTTCTTGGGCGAGGAGTGCTCCAATAGCAACATCGGCCGAGGTGTGTAAAGTATCGTGATCGTCCTTGCAATCGGGAGATTTCATGATAGCAGGTGATACTAATATTTTTATTTTTAAATGCTTCTTGTTGAAAATTGTCCATGCAAAATTTTCTCCTTTCTTCAACGAGAGGAGTGAATGAAGCAATGAGTTGAGCAAGTCCATGAATGAAACGCGGATATAGTTGACTTTGACCATGAAACTCTGGAGCTCTTTCACGGTTCGTGGAGGGAGGCATGGTAGTAATGGCTTTTGTTTTGCCTCGGATCGACCTTGATTCCTTTGCATGACTAAGAATCCGAGAAACTTTTCGGAAAAACGCCAAAAGCACATTTCGAGGATTCATCTTCAATTTGTACTCTATGCATCTTTCGAAGACTTGTCTTAGAATGTCTATGTGGGACGCCCTGAGTCTTTGATTTCACCACCACATCGCCAACGTAGTCTTCCACTTGTTTGTGCATCATGTCATGGAATATTGCGGTCATGGCTCATTGATAAGTGTGGCTCTGCATTCTTGAGCCGAAAGGCATCACTGTGTAGTGGAAGTTTCCAATGGGAGTTCGGAATGCGGCCTTGTTAGCATCATGCTCGTACATATTGATTTGATTGTATCCTTTATGTAACCGTCCATGAACGAGAACATGTCATGACATTTGGTTGCATCAACGAGCATATCTATGTTTGGCAATGGAAAGTCATCCTTCGGGCAACACTTGTTCGGGTTCACCGAAATCCACACAACATCGGATCGACCATTTTTCTTCTTGACTAGGACAATGTTTGCCGTACGTTGGATGTTGAATGGGTTTGATGAATCCTCGCCATTTAGTAGTTTCGGATTTCCACCTTGATTTGTTCTTCAACTTCAGATCCGAATTGCTCGGGCGATTGTTTGATAGGTTTGGAACCAGGGTGATGTGCAAATAATGAGTAACTAATTTATCGCCCGTGCCGGGCATCTCTACGTACTTCAGGCAAAGATATCTTGATACTCTTTCAATAGACCTATCAATCCTCCTCGTTCCTCCTGAGAGAGCGTAATCGATTAAGATTAGCCTTGGATTCTCGTCCGTTCCGATGTTGATAGTTTCAAAGTCGTCGGTTATTGTGGAATCTCGTGCCATCTTGCAATTGTCGTGGGTGCATCTCGAACTTCTTAATCGGGTGATTGCTCAATCGGCATGATTCTTGAGCGGGAGACTTTTCATCGATCTCCCCGCTAATTGCTAATCCTTACGACGGAGATAAATGACTCTCCCTTCTTGCGTCATAATCAGTAATAAGTTGGACCTCTTATGAGTCGTACCTTGACTTTGACGACGCTTGAGCGGTGTGGTAGACGGTTTGACATATTTAGCATCCTTTGATGATGGTTTGTCGGTTTTCTCAATAGATTCCCAACTTGGGAGTGGAGTACCGCAGATCTTGCTTGGAGGTTCGGGGATACTCTTTGGGGGTTCCAGGAACTCAGCATCATGAACCAGAGCATAAGGAGACACTCGAAGCTGGGATACAAGACAATTTTGTTGTTGAAAAAGATTTGATACATTGATGATATGTCGAAGGAACAACCTTATTGTCATGAAGCCATGGTCTCCGAGTATCATGTGATAATCTGGATCTTTCTCGATCACATGTAACTTGACAAGTGGATTGAATCGGCCCCACCTTTAGATCCACATAGACGTGCCGTATGTGTGACTAAGCTTCCTTCAAAACCCATCATCAATATATGATGATGAACGATTTTGCTTTGTGGAACATTGGCTTCCTTGAGAGTCTTCATAGTGATGAGATTCGTGGAAGCACTGTATCGATGAGAACTCTTACGAATTCGGAATCTTTGATAGAAGCGATTCTTAACGAGCTCAGTTGTGTCCTTCCTCCGCCATTCGGTCTTCCTCAGTGAAGGTGATGTTGTTGATTGAAAGTTCAGATACCATGGACACTTGTTCAACCTCCGGAGATGATGGAGCTATTCGCACGTCAGATGATATTTTGTTGAGCGCAGTAAATGTGTCTGTCACGATCTCTCGGAGAAATACGGGAGTTCACATAGATTCTCGATTAAATGTGTGACTTCTTGTTCCACTGGCTTTTCATAAGTGGTGAAGATGTTGATTCGGGGTGATCACCGGTTGAGGGGTCAGCTACCGACGTTGGAACTTCCCGAGCATGGGCACCTCCCAATTCGGATGTCGGTCGATGAGGAAGTTCAATATGTTATTCATTATTTCTTTCATCGTGTCCATGTTCCTTGTATGAACCTCCTGTACTCGTGCCAACTCGATCAAAGTCGAGATTTCTGCACTGACCGTTCCATTGAGTGGAGCGCTGGAAGGAGGAACATTTCCATTCGAAAGATTCTGACCGAAATTCGAAGTTGTTGAGTTAGACCTAAGACCAACCATTTTGTGAAAATAAGAGATTGCAACCGAGAGATTAATCTCCCACTGTGGTCGCCAATATGTGGATGGGAAAAACGGTTCGCTGGTTTTTAGGAAAGTGAAGAGTCGAGCGTGTTGTCGAGACTTCTCGAACCGGACAAACTGCTCAACCTCACACAGATGCACTGCAAAGGGAGTGCTTAGATTCGAGAGATCAATATGTAGGACTCCGGCTTAAACCAAGTCAATGGCCGTTCCAGAGTCAATTCGGTCGCAAAGAGAGAGATGGGTTGATCTGTAGGAGGGAAGCTGAGAATTGTGTGGGATCAGTGATGATCAAAGATTGTGGGTGTGTTGAATGTTTCTACAATAATTGGTGAACTGTTGAGTTCGAATAAGTTCTGATAGATTGATGAATTATTGAGAGTAGTTACTCGAGAAATTATGGATGATTGCCGATAGCTAGTGATCATTCATTGTTTTCAATCATGGATTCAGAGACTTATTTATATTGTCAGAGTTGTGAATACCTTGATCCCTGTAAGTGTGACGGTTTCATGAGTGGAAGAGTGGTCAAGTGGAAGATCGTGGTAAAGTCAGTTCCATGTCGTGTGGAGACTTGAAGGATCGTGCACCCACTACTTTGCTAACTTCTTCAACCGTTTACACAACTTACGCACATTTCTCATCGTGGATGAAATCCACGTGCTGTAGGCCGCCAGACCAAAACCCTAGTTGTTATCCCCGAATTTGACGTGATTGATGTCTCACGAATCGTGGAGTCTGCATGACAGACGTGTATTTAGTTTGTCAGTTGTTGACTGATTAGACAATGAGTCTAGGTTTTGTTGAATCGAGCACAAATGCTCGCCGATTCATGAATGTTAATGTTGTTTGTCCGAGCAAATATTGTTGTTTATAGGTGAAAACTATTTACGCCGGTTTTGGTAATTTGGGGTGTGTGTGGATGAGAAATGAGTCTAAACCTTAAACAAATGCACTTCGCACGGAGTGCTTGTAGATTCGAGAAATCAATGTGCAAATCCGGCCTAAACCAAGAAATGGCCGTTCCAGACTTGTTTCGGTCACAAAGTGAAGGAGATGGGGTTGATCTTAGAGAGGGAAGCGAAGAAGGTGTTGAGATTTTGAAGGTGTTGTCTATGTATGACTTGTATCAGAAAGCTGGACTGGCTTGCAGGATGTAAGCTATCAGTTCCAGTGTTTGAATACGATGGTATCAACACTTGCCTCTGTTGTCTGGACTTGTCTTGTTTTTGGAGGAGAACCTATTTATACAAGTCATTTGAGCCTTATTCACGTCTCTCGTGGGAAGTGGAGGAAGTGGAGTGATGGAGTAGTGGAGTTGTGTGTTAGTGTTACACGACCAGTCTTGCCCACTTCTCCTGTCATCTCTAACCGTCCATGACTTCCTCGACACGTTCTTGTGATGGCGCGTTGCACGCTGCACGCTGTAAACCGCCAGACCAATACCCCAGTATGTATCCCCCAGTTTGTGACATGATTGATGTCTCGAGTGTGTGGATCGTGGGACCCACAGAAAGTAGCATGTAGTGCTAGATTAAATAACTAAGTTATTTAGAAAGTCGATACTTGTGAAGTACCGTGTGTATTCTATGCAGTGTTTCGCATCATGGTGTGGTAAAGTGACGGGTGGTGATCACCATGACGCCTCACTGACCAATTAACTCCTTACCAGGGTTGTATAACCAAGCCGGTGAAGTTGGAATGACGAGATGATCTTTGAGACACTCATCCGCGACCGTTGGTGGAATTAGGGTTTTGGAGAGGTGTGCAAGCATCACTCTTCAGCTTGGTCGAATCCAAGCTTAGGATACAATTTTGGCAGGGTCGGTCGTGCATGTGTGTAGACTACATGATGGTGTAGGCGCCCATACCTCATTGTCTCGTGAAAGTGTGATCTGGGCCACTCAATTTGTCCGGTGAAGTTGAGTGGTCGAGATCAATTTGCAACAGAAATCTGGTGCCGCAAAAGCCGCGCATCATGCCCACTACGGGCGCGCGTTCCAAGACGACCAAGCCGGGTCGGTCTTGGCCGATTAGTCCGGCGTGCATACGGTGGGATGGTGTACACTCCTGTACTTCATTGTCCCATAGAAACGTGATCTAAGCCACTCAATTTGTCCGGTAAATTTGAGCGGTCGAGATCAGTTTGTGGTTGGGAAGTGTGACCACTCCTAGCTTGGGCGTGCGAATCGAGGTGTACAACCAAGTTTGGTCTTGGCCGATCGGGTGTGGAGATAGGTGGGCCCGGTGATCATGTTGATACTTACATAGGACTTGCTTAGTCTATTCTGGACCCTTCATCCGAGCGGGGAGAAAAGGGACGCTCGTGATCGCGACACAAACCCTAATTAGGTTTTGCCGGCCGTGTGTCATACCTAGTTTGGGGCGCACGAATCATGACGACCAACCATAGTTGGTCCTGACCGATCAGTCAGGTATGTAGGCAGGCCCACGGTGTTTGTGTTGACATGCTCTGGGCCCTTTGAACATACATCTACACCCTCCATCTATGCCTGCGAAGATGGATAGTTGAGACTGTTTTGCGATAATGTAATGTGTCGCAAACCCTAATTTAGGGTTTTTCGTCCATACTGCTCTGGTTTGGACGTTTTGTAAGCTATGCCACCCTTTTGGGAAGGCCGACCATGCGGGTCACGCGTTGGGTCGGTAGTGAATATTTTAATACTTGCTTGGGGTCATGGATTCAATCTAAGCCATCCAATCATGTTGGTGAAGTTGGATGGTTATGATCGCTTTTGAGATCTAGCTATGGATAGTCCGAGTTCAAACATGCTCAATCGGGCTAGTATAATACACCGAGAGATGTATGCTCAATCGGGCTAGTATAACACACCGAGAGTTGTATGCTCAATCGGGCTAGTATAACACACCGAGAGTTGTAACCTGTATGGGTATTTCGTACATGCTTCATTATTAATGCTTGGAGGTTCGTGTTGCTCTCCATTGAGAACAACACTCGGTCGTCATGCCGCATACCCGTAATGAGTACGAAATACAAGGCTGGATATGCATTAATTAATAATGTTGTAAATTCATAGGGGTATATGGGATTGTTGCCATGCTCCAACCTGGATGAATTTAGTGTATTTAATTCTGAGAATCGGGATTGTTGCCACATGCTCCATTCTAGGTGAATTAGTAAAGTGAAGAGGTATTCATCACTTATTAATGGCTTTATCTTTTGCAAGATGTTAGCGCATAATTTTGGCTTTTACAATTTTAGCCTTAAATGAAAATCCACCATCAACATTAAGTCCCCTGCCTAGCGCATAATGGTTACGCTTTTGTGGGGTAGGCATAAGATGGTGACAAGTTTATACATAGAAATAACCAAGCTAAAGTGAATATACATTTTACCGCATAGGTCGACATCGTCGAGTGTTATCCAGGACTGATCGGTCTGATTAGGATGGTTAAGGAAGCGGGACTTGATCGGCGAGTCGCTTTGGTTTCCTCCATACGTATCCGGACGGAGCTTGGCCCGTTTCTTGGAATAGGTGCACTCCCTTCGTTACGCGCAATGACTTTCCTCAGATATATCCGATAAGCATCGTTGATCGCTATCTCGAATCGGTAGCCCTTATAGGTAGCAAGTAAATACTCCTTTTCTCCTGGGATTCTGTTGACTTGCTTGATTATAAAGAAAAATTCTAAGGATTCTTCTCATCACATAATCGTTCCTTCTATATCTCAGGTATTGCTCTGTTCTTAACCGATCTTCTGATTGACTGATGATGATACATACATTTTTTGTTCCCATAACTTCTTTTTCTTTGCATCTTATCATGGAAGCGGTGGCGATGATCATTACAGTAACTTCTCCAAAAGTTTCGAAGTTGACAAACCTGAAACTAATGCGCACGAAGAGGTAATGGCTAAAATTGACCTCCCACTTCGTGAAGTCGGTCGTGCTATACAGGGGATGTCCATTCTGCACCTGCGTATTACCAGGGGGCGCATATGTGCCCTTTCAGCTGCGATCGACATGGAAGAGCGGTGGAGGCATGAGGAAGCGTTGCGAGCACCAGTGAGCGCAAGGGCAGAGAGATTTGCAGCGCGGTTAAAGAGGCAGAGAGTGGAGCATAAACGGCCTCCGGATGAAGATAGGCGTGATTATCCAATCCAAGACAGTGTGATAATCCTTGATTCTGACACAGACGGACCTGAGTGTTCGAAAGCAGTCAGCGCAAACCCTAATGTTGCTGTGGCCTTTGAGGAAGACTTGGAAGCTGCTCCTACCGATTATGTTAGGACGAAGAGTGTTCTTTGCGGAAACATCGAAACTAAGCCGAGGCTCGAAGGAGAAGCGGTAGTAGGTGATGGAGTTGAAGCAAGACCTAGCAACGGTGGTGCGATGTCAGGCGCTCTTCTTGATGGCTAAACCTTTTTTGCTTCTTTTCTCTTTTCGGGTGTATTCCGTAATTCTTGAACATCTTTCTTGTACTCGAGTGGCCGAGTTCAAGATCTTTTCTTCTGTTTGCTTACTTTGCATAAAGGTTTATGTCATAACTCCTCGTTAAGATTGCATCTGTAAGTGCTCCTGACGTGAGACCTCCTTGGTCTTGCTGGGGCAAATGGTTCAAATCATCTTCCTTTTGTGCACACTTTCTATTTCCTTCTTCCCGTGAGATGTTTGC
Source organism: Papaver armeniacum (assembly GCA_023531295.1). NCBI lineage: Eukaryota > Viridiplantae > Streptophyta > Magnoliopsida > Ranunculales > Papaveraceae > Papaver > Papaver armeniacum. The sequence goes on from JAJJWW010000123.1 coordinate 11,320, forward strand.
TTAGGGTTTCCTTCCTTGCTCTAGTGGGTTGATTTAGGCCGACTCGGGACTTTGTGTTTTTAGGGGTAAAGAGGTTCTCAGATGGAAATAATGCTTCAATTAAATTGAAAATTGAAAAATTGAAAATTGAAACCCTAACTATGAATGCAAGTATTGCAATCATTTTCTGAAGGAATTACAAATATGACATGAAATTGTAAAAGGAAACTTTTTGGAGGAAGCGACAAAGGTGTTTTAAAGTGTGGAGGATTTGGAAAATGGTAGCACAGGCGTCTTAGGTATGGTAGGGCTGGAGCCATCACGAGTGAATTGTTACGCCTTCTAGCTTGTCGGCGTTGATGAGCTTGCAGTAGCCGCCTAGGATGACATCTGCTACCAGGTATGGTTCATCCTCCTTTTCGGTGGGTGAGTCAGGTGGGGTAGCCACTTTCACCGTAATGTTTCCAACCTTGAATGCGGTTGTCTTCGTCACTAGATCTCCAATTCCAAATGGGTTCGAGCGTGTAGATACGGACCTTGGCCTCATCGTCTTTGACCAAGACAGCCTCTAAGCCCTTGATAAAATGTTTGAAGGGGCCGTCTTCCCATTCACATCTCTAGCGGGATTGGTTTGTTGGTCGGAGCCAGTCCCCAGGACTTATCAAAGTGAGGAGTGATTGGTTGCAAGAAGGGTTGCGTGATGAGACTTACTTGAGCTCGGAACCTCTTAATGTATCTTTGATGGGCTCTCTCCAGGAAGTTGTGTCATATTGGCAAGGCTGCAGTGCGGTAGCAGGGGTCTTCGAGTCAGACGGCTTGTTAGAGAACCTTTCGGGTGTCGTAGGCTGGTAGAGGGCAAACTCCCGGTGTTGCTTTGTTGTTGTGTATCCAAGAGCGTCTAGGACCATGTCGTAATTGGGATGTTCTTTGACTATGTAAAACTTCGCTTGCGTTAGGCGTCTCCCAATTTAACTTCAAGATCGATATATCCATATGCATCTGTTTTGAAATCTTTGTTGTTTTCAAGGTCCGGAGGGTGATGATGTTGAATTCAGAGGCCGTATCGATCAATGTGTTATAGAACTCGACATCCCTTAAACGAGAAACGGTTAAGAGTCCCCAATTTCCCTTGCTTGCATCTTCCAAAGCAAAGGTCCGAGGTTTCGAGACCGCTTCCTCTTCCAAATACTGAGGTGCCCTCGAGGGCACGCGGTTGAGGGTTGCAAATATGTCCTGACGTTGTGCTTTGGAGAAGTACAAGATCTCACATAAATGTTCTATCATAGATTGTGCAGTCTTTGAACGGAATCCCCGTAAATCATGCGGTTTCGACAGGGAAGAGGATCTCTACGAACACCTTCGTTTCCAAGCTGGAGTTCTCCGTCTCTATCTTTTCTCTCGAAGATTTGTTTAAACTTATTAGTCTTTGGTTGGATGGTGAACGAACCTATGGTAGCGACAGTATTTGGGATCCGCCATATCTTTCTCAATTGGTGGACGTCTGATAGGAGGCAGCTTGATGGCATCGTCTTGAATCCATGCCTCCAAGAGTTCCACTACTTCACTCATGGGGAACGGGAAGCCCTGTATCTTCCGTGTCTTGTGCAGGAATCTTTCCCGCTCCCTTTTGAGAAGAAGTCGTGTGTGCTGGAGCCGCACGCTTGGGTTGTTGTTCCGTTGCTGAAGCTTTCCTCTTTCCTCTTTCCTCCTTCGCCTACCACGCTCACAGAAGGACCAGTGTTGTATTACTTATTTGTGAGACGCCTGCTTCCTCGACTCTCATGTGGATCTTCGTTTCGAATAACCCTGGTTCTCTCTAGCAATGCCGGGGCAGTTGTGGCTGAACGTTTGGCAGCTTCATGAAGTTCGGAGAACGTCGAAAGCCTGCATTCTCTAGTAAAGCGCGGTATATGGGTATCATCCCGTTGATGCAGCTCCACCAACCGACGTTCGGTGACGTTCGGATCATGACAATCTAGTGATTGAGTTCTGAACCTCTTAATGAAGTCGTTCGGATGCTCGTTGTTCCGCTGGGAGACACTCCCTAGATCTAAAAAGGTTATCTGCTCAGATACGAAGAAATACTTCCTGTAGAAAGTACCGACCATCTCTCCCCAATTGGATATGTTAGGTGTGATGTTGTTGTACCAGGTGTACGACCTTCTCGTAAGTAACTTCGAGAACTCTTTCAGGCGGAGAACATGATTGTACTTATGCTCCCCCAAGGATTCCAAAATCGAGAGATGTGTTCACGAGCATTACCAAAGTGCCATCGTAGAGGGAGGCGAGGAGAGGTGTATCCTCTTGGAAGAGGGATTCGTTGTATATCTTGGGGTACGTGCGGTGATGTTGGTGTGCATCCATGATTTCCTTTTCCTAGGTTTTGGAGAAGTCGTTCCAGGTCCTCACGTGTGATGAAGTTGGATGTCACGGTCCCTTTCCCTTGGGCGTTCGGGAGCAACACGAGCTTCTTCACTCCGTGGGTCCGAGTGGAAACGCCTTTGCTCCCGGTTGTATTGAAGGCATCCCTTGTTGGCTCCAATGATTGTTGTGAATCTTGTGGCAATCGTTCAGTTAAAGTTTTAAGTAAAGTGAGCACCTCTTTATGAGTTGCGGCCATATCCGTTTGAGTCTTGGCAAGAACTTATTGCTTCTCCATCAAGTCTGCAATGGTAATGGACGATGGTCCTCCTCTCGTCCCTCCGGCTCCTCGTCCTGATGAAGGAGTGAAAGTTGTTGTTCTGGTGACCATTGGGGGCGTTACACTTGAGGAGATGCCGGGATTCGCGGATGCTCTGGATCTGGTGATGGGAGGCGTTACACCTACTGGAATGTCTCCTGCTCCGCTAGCGTTGGTGATAGAAGTGACGACTCCACGAGATGTATTGACCACGGTAGCTCCACTGACGGGTACATCGACACCGGGAGTGTTATCCACACTAGCTCCATCGAATTGATTCTTTGATCCAGGACACGAGTTCCACCATCTTGAAATGAATTGTTGATTGAATTGGTTCTAAGATCTACCCTTTTTGAAATTGGTAAAATTGAATCGGATTTCAAAGAAATTGACTTTACAACCGAGAGATTAACCTCCCGCTGTGGTCGCCAATTGTTTATGGGTGAAAACTATTTCTGCCGGTTTTGGTAATTTGGGGTGTGTGTGGATGATAATGAGTCTAAACCTTAAACAAATGCAATGCACCGGAGTGCTTGTAGATTCGAGAAATCAATCTGTGCAAATCCGACCTAAACCAAGAAATGGCCGTTCCAGACTTGGTTCGGTCACAAAGTGAAGGAGATGGGGTTGATCTTAGGGAGGGAAGCGAAGAAGGTGTTGAGATTGTGAAGGTGTTGGCTATGTATGACTTGTATCGTAAAAGCTGGATCGGCTTTGCTTGGGATGTAAGCTATCGGTTCCGGTGTTTGAATACGATGGTATCAAAACTTTCCTCGTTGTTATGGACTTGTCTTGTGTTTGGAAATAGGGAGGAGAAACTATTTATATAAGTCATTTGAGCCTTATTCACGTATCTCGTGGGAAGTAGAGGAAGTGGAGTGATGGAGTTGTGGAGTTGTGTGTTAGTGTTACACGACCAGTCTTGCCCACTTCTCCTGTCATCTCTAACCGTCCATGACTTCCTGACACGTTTTTGTGATGGCGCGTTGCACGCTGCACGCTGTAAACCGCCAGACCAATACCCCAGTATGTATCCCCTAGTTTGTGACATGATTGATGTCTCGAGTGTGTCGATCGTGGGACCCACAGAAAGTAGCATGTAATGCTAGATTAAATAACTAGGTTATTTAGAAAGTCGATACTTGTGAAGTACCGTGTGTATTCTATGCGAGGTGCATCGCATCATGGTGTGGTAAAGTGACGTTTGGTGATCACCATGATGCCTTACTGACCAATTAACTCCTGACCAGGGTTGTATAACCAAGCCGGTGAAGTTGGACGGACGAGATGATCTTTGAGACACTCATCTGCGACCGTTGGTGGAATTATGGTTTTTGGAGAGGTGCGCAAGCATCACTCTTCAGCTTGGTCGAATCCAATCTTGGGATACAATTTTGGCAGGGCCGATCATGCATGTGTGTAGACGACATGACAGTGTAGGCGCCCATACCTCATTGTCTCGTTAAAGTGTGATCTGGGCCACTCAATTTGTCCGGCGAAGTTGAGTGGTCGAGATCAATTTGCAAATGAAACCGGGTGCCGCAAAAGCCGCGCATCATGCCCACTTCGGGCGCGCGTTTCAAGACGACCAAGCCCGGTCGGTCTTGGCCGATCAGTCCGGCGTGCATACGGTGGGATGGTGTACACGCCTGTACTTCATTGTCCCATAGAAACGTGATCTAAGCCACTCAATTTGTCCGGTAAATTTGAGCGGTCGAGATCAGTTTGTGGTTGGGAAGTGTGACCACGCCTAACTTGGGCGTGCGAATCGAGGTGTACATCCAAGTTTGGTCTTAGCCGATCGGGTGTGGAGATAGGTGGTCTCGCAGTGATCGTGTTGATACTTACCGGACCTGTTTAGTCTATTCCTGGACCCTTCATCCGAGCAGGAGAAAAGGGACGCTCGTGATCGCGACACAAACCCTAATTAGGTTTTGCCGGCCGTGTGTCATACCCAGTTTGGGGCGCACGAATCAAGACGACCAACCATAGTTGGTCCTGATCAATCAGTCAGGAATGTAGGCGGGCCCACAGTGTTTGTGTTGACATGCTCTAGGCCCTTTGAACCTACATCTACACCCTCCATCTATGCATGCGAAGATGGATGGTTGAGACTGTTTTGCGATACATGTAATGTGCCGCAAACCCTAATTTAGGGTTTTTCGTCCATCCGCTCGGGGTTTGGACGGTTTGGCAAGCTATGCCACCCTTTTGGTGAGGCCGACCATGCGGGGCCCGCGTTGGGTCGGTAGTGAATATTCCAATACCTGCTTGGGGTCATGGATTCAATCTAAGCCATCCAATCATCTTTGGTGAAGTTGGATGGTTATGATCATTTCTGAGACTGATATGGACAGTCCAGGTTCAAACATGCTCAATCGGGCTAGTATAATACACCGAGATATGTATGCTCAATCGGGCTAGTATAACACACCGAGAGTTGTATGCTCAATCGGGCTAGTATAACACACCGAGAGTTGCAACATGTACGGGTATTTCGTACATGCTTCATTATTAATGCTTGGAGGTTCGTTTTGCTCTACTGAGAACAACACTCAGTCGTCATGCCGCACCGGTAATAAGTACAGGAAATACAAGGCTGGATATGCATTAATTAATAATGTTGTAAATTCACAGGGTATATGGGATTGTTGCCACATGCTCCAACCTGGATGAATTTTGTGTATTTAATTCATGAGAATCTTTGGGATTGTTGCCACATGCTCCATTCTAGGTGAATTAGTAAAGTGAAGAGGTATTCATCACTTATTAATGGCTTTATCTTTTGCAAGATGTTAGCGCATAATTTTGGCTTTTACAATTTTAGCCTTAAATGAAAATCCACCATCAACAATTGTAAATTCAACGAGTTGTTAAATATTGATGAGTTACTGAATATATGTGGATTATTCGAGCAACTGGGCAAGTATTGCTCGATTCGACGAAATACTGATAAGTTACTATCGATAGTTGGGATCAATATTCGAGCAACTGAGCAAGTATTGCTCAATTCGAAAAATTACTGAATATTAAGAATTTGACGTGCAATTGAGCAAGTATTGCTCAATTCGACAAATTACTGATAAATTACTAAATATTAATAGCTAGATAAATATTTGAGCAACTGAGCAAGTATTGCTCAATTCGACGAATTATTTATGGGTGATGGGACCCAACTAAAATATTGGTAGATTACCGAATATTATAAAATTAATCCGCGTGGATCAACATAAGTTTATTTGGTGTTTGAACTTGCTCAGAATAATGATTTGTTGAGCGTTTGTCCAAAAACCCTAATTTTTGACGAATTGCTCATTACTCGACGAATTGCTGAAAATAGGTCATGAGCAAAGGAGGGACCGACCACATGAGACCATGGACGTCCATGTGATGCCCAATTGCTCGAGTGAGCGTGCACCAGGGTTCTCAGTTAGAGAGTTGGTGAAGGAATGATGATTAAATGTCGGTTTCATCATTTATTGAATCACTGCAGGGTTCACCATTAGGCAAAAACCTAAGTATGAAATATGGGGGACCGAACAAGATAGCATGGGGCCGGCTCTTGATGGTCACGGGACTAGATGTTGTCCGTTTGAGCAATCCCCGGGTTGGTTGGAGAGAGTTTGGGCCCAATATGAGCGATTGCGCAAATTAGGTCAAAAGTGTGAAAACGTGTGGGACCTGCTTTGTGCAAGCCCTAGGAGTGACCTTGGTCGGTCATTAAGGCATGCACGTGTTTTCGTGGTGTCCGTGTCTCCATACTGAGAGTTTCAGTATTTTCTGATGTGCATTCGAGCAACATTGTGAATTTTCAGAAGAGTTTCATCTTCACTGAAATTCTTGATTTTTGTTGGAATGAGCATGTATGCTCAATTAATCAATATTTTGTAAATATTAAAATAAGAGTATTTTAATATTCAAAATTGTCGTGAGAGGCTAGCTTGGTCATGTGACCACGTTGGCTTTTGAATTTTCATGATTTGAGCAATATTCGAGAAATTATGAAGAAATCATGCTTTTGCTCAAACCAAGGAGTTTCATGAATTTGAGGAAAATAATAATTATAAAAGACTAGGGATTGCGGGGTGTGGGACCGCCACGTCTAGGGCATGGCCGGCCGGCTATGTTGCTCGGTCCCGCACTCCTTTCCTTATTTTATAATATTATTTTCATGAATCCGTGATGTTATGGAGAATCTATGTTTTTTTTTGTTGAAACAGAGGAGTTTCATGAGTTTAGGGAATAATAGTTATAAAAAGCTAGGGATTGTGAGGTGTGGGACCGGCCACGGCTAAGGCATGGCCGGCCGGCTATGTTGCGCGGTCTCGCACACCTTTTCCTATTTTATAATATTATTTCATGAATCCATGAAGTTATGGAGAATCCATGAATTTTGTTGAAACCAAGGAGTTTCATGAAATTGGGGAATGATTATTATAATAGGCTAAGGATTGTAAGATGTGATGTTGCCCGGTCCCGCACACCTTTCCTTATTTTATAATATTATTATTTTTCATGAATCCGTGAAGTTATGGAGAACTCATGAATTTTGTAAAAACAAGGAAAGTTGCTAAAATCAAGGAGTTTTTTCATGAGTTCATGAAATAACAAAATAGGGCAAAATAATGAGAGAAGCATGGGGACCGGCCACTGCTAGGGCATGGCCTGCCGGCCGATGGGCCCGGCCCCTGGGCGCTCCTTATTATTTTATTAATATTTGTTGTTTTCTCCTGTTTTGCGTAGGATTCCTCATCTGTCCATATTTTTGGATGCTCGTTCGTGCATCCAGGGTGCTGATGCGTGCATCATTGTCGAGTACACTTACACCATTTTTGTGGGGCTTACTCAGTGATGATCCAGATGCCCGGTTGTTGAGTATTTATTGTTAATCCATGAAATTCAGTGTAGAATAATTCATGAAATTGAACAATAAAAATGAGTAGTTATTTCTTATCAATTCATAGGATCAGCTGTGGATTCGACCATGAATTCGGAATAATAAAATAGGCATTACCATTTCATGGGATCGTGGATTCGACCATAAAATCGGAGTAATAGAATTATCTTTTACCATTCCATGAGATTAGCAGTGAATTCGATCATGAAATCGGAGTAATGAGATAATATAAATTGTTATTGCCATTCCATGAGATCAAGTCGTAGATTCGATCATGGAATCGGAACAATTGTTGCCATTCCATGGGATCAGGATGTGGATTCGACCATGGAATAGGAGCAATTGTTATTGCCATTCCATGGGATCAAGCCGTGGATTCGACCATGGAATAGGAGCAATAATAGATTATTCTGGGAATTCAGTGGTGAATGTCACGGATGCATTAATCTATGTGCATAGTCAGAGACGGCTAATCCCGAGGGTACTCTCCGACACTACGGAGAACACCCGAGTCTATACATGGTAGCTCTGCATAGTTAGGATCAGTGAGTGTCACTGTCCTGAAGGCGCTGTTGCTCTCGATCTTACGGAGAACCGCCCAATCGTTCTTCTATGTAGAGGGGAGTTGCTCTCATGTAGTTAGGGAACAAGTGAGTATCGCCGACGTCTCAAGGCGTTAAGCCCTCTCAACAAACAGTTATGTAGGAGAACCGCCCAATTTTATTATTCTACATAGAGTGCACAATGAAATGTCAGGGATCGAACGCTCAGCTAGTGGAGGCTTTTCGAAAGACATGTTCATCATGGCTTCATAAAATATGAATCGTCACATGCCTGAAGCCGTATCAGAAACATGCAGTATCATGATTTTACGGATTTAACCTTTGTTGAAAATCCACCATCAACAGAAAGAAAAAGTTTTCAGGATGAATTATTTAGTCCAATTCGATTCCAGATAAGAGAAACTAAGTTAATTCTGATCTTAGTTAGACTTATCAAAGTGGAGGTTTCGGTTATTCAAGTCTAATTGAATGCCTTAACAAGAAATGCTAGTTAACTAACCTAGTACTTGTCTTGTTTAAAAGTTAAAGGTCTAAGTTATATGGATAATTAGAACCTGATGATAAAGTTATCTTTATTTTGGTCTTATCGAACAAGCGATTATATTTGTACAATCGGTTTCGCAAAGGAACTAAGGTGCTTAGTCGATTTTTGGTTTGCTAAACTATTAGGGAAAATTTCTTCGGGCAATTATTTCCTTGGTAACATATCAAAACAAAATTACTTTGTAGTTTCGGTTTTGATATTGGTTATCAAAAATGGTATGTGGAACCCTCGTGCTTAACTCTATAGGGTTGCAAGTCTTGTGAGATTTGCAAGATCCTTTCGGTTTGTCCTTTATTTGCTCGTACCTTTGTCATTTTGTGACAAAAAGGGGGAGAAATATATGGAGTAAACAAGTGATACTGGTATTTATTTATATTGATTGGTATCACTAAGGAAAGCACATTGGTGCTTAAACGTTTATCTAACGAAAGAGTAAAGCATATACTAAGGGGGAGTAGCATATAATATTGATACTTGTAGTTACATGGACTACAAAGGGAGTAACAAAGACGTGCGGATTGATAAAATCTACCTATCTTACCTTTAGGGGGAGTATTAGCTATGTTATTATAATGTCAAAAGCGACATTTATGGATTGAATGTATACAGGTTATTGTGTTGTTGAATTTGGGAATCAAGCGTATGTGTAATAAATTCTTGTAATTTGTTTATCCATATGATGTAAGAGTTTTGTCACAAAAATTGACAAATGGGGAGATTGTTAGAGCATAGCTCGGTTGAACCCACCAAGCGTTGGTATGTCAAGTTTGGTTGTCATATTTTAGTGAACCAAAACTCATTTAAAGAGTCGCTTGATTATGTACTAGAGTCAACTTCGTATAGGTTAGCTTGAAAGTATTAGGATATAAGACATTACAAGTATTACGAAGACTTGAAGAAGTGAAGAAGGAGAGCTACAACAACAACATCATCCTTCCACTTGAGGTTAGTAATATTTGACTTGAACTGTTTCATTCCTTAACGTATCTTTCAAGTCGTGCATATTGAAAACATAACTGCGAAGCATGAATGATTACACTCCAGTTAGACGTAGTATTAAGGAATACAATACGAAGTATAACGCTTATCTTTTGAACTTTGTATATAAGACATCGACATAATTGTTTAAATGCTATTTTGATTATGTATGGGTATGAGGTGAAGATTTCACACTAGGAAACAATGTTTTACATTCGTTTAAAGGAAGTAAATTCATGAACTTGTTTTGTGAATCGAAAGGGAAATCTCTAGGCTTATTGGTATTGTTATTCATTGCATATCTTTTGAATTACCAATATGTGTGATTAGTATAACCGCTCATTGTTAGAGCATTGCTCGGTCGAACTCGCATGCGTTGCTATCTAAAGCATGTTTGTCAACGTTAGTGATCAAAACTATAAGTCTTGATTTCTAGCCTATGTAGCTAAAGGTCTCGGACTAGGATCGAAAGTGTAGTTGAGCTCAAGAACTCCATGGCAATCATCATACAATACGAAGTACTACTCGAGGAACCGGTGGAACTTCATCGACTAAAAGGTATGTGGAGACTTGAACTTATCTTTCACTCAAAAGTATATTTACTCTATCTCCTACTCTTGAGACAAAAGCCCTTTAGACGTATAGACTTTCATTATACACATTTGCTATTTCGAGCCGAGTTTAACTCGCCTATCTATTTCTCGAAATATGTGTTGGTAAGCTTTCGCTTTAACCGAATTCATCTTTACCTAGTGACAAAAGTGATGTTATGTTTATATCACTTTGTAAATTTCTCTAACGAAAAATGGTCTGTGAATAACGGCTATATAACGTTCTCTGAGAATGTTTCAATGATTGAAATGAGAGTTTAGATTACATAACCATTGGTAGGATATAAGCATTGTTGTGGAAACACATATATGTATAAGTCCTTATTCCTTGAACCAAAGTTTGCGAACTTTGTTGATCAAGAGAAATGGAAGTGGCGCAAGCCAAGTCCGCGAAGTCAGTCCGCGAACTGGCGGAAGTTCTCAACCGAGAATTTCTGCTGGAGTTTGTGTACTCCTTCCATGAGCTTAAGTTCGCGAACTTGAGTAGGTTATATCTAAAACCGGTTGTTCTTGAAATAATGTTTATATAAACTAAGGAATGCTTTTGCAAACCGTGGCTATAAAATTCATGAACCGATTCGAGTGAATCAAACCGATTTTGCTTCGATTGGGTCTTGTGTAGTTACATAAGATCTAAGCAATTGAACAACTCTCTAACTAGTTCATTTGAGTCATTTGAACTAGTTATGGTGAAGAAGAATATGGTTATGAGAGTGATCATATGTCTAACCATTTGGTTGACTATTGTTGAACCAACAAATGTTAATGTTTGGGTATGGTTAATAAACCCAAAATTGAACATTTCATTTGTATGTAACAAGCTAAGTTTTCGATCCAACAATTGAGAAATATTAGCTTGAATCTAATCAGGTTTTCATCTAACGGTGAATATTGAATGTTTTGTTACCAAGCTAACATTGATTGCAAACCCTGATTTGAAAGACTATATAAGGGAAAACTCTAGCAACTGGGAAACCTAATCCCCACACTTTACGTGTGATACTAGTTTGCTAAGCTAAAGTCGATTCTCCTTTAACCTTTGGTTTTCTTCTTCTAAAACCAGGTTAACGACTTAAAGAGTTCATTGGGATTGTGAAGCTTGGACCGATACTACTTTTCTTGTAGTTGTGTGATCTGATCTTGTTGTTTCTATCGTACAAGTATAATTGTAATAATTGGCTTGAGATTTATATCTCCGATAGGAAAGATAGAAAAGAAAACACAAACACTTCGTCTCATCGTTTGTGATTCCGCAATATCTTTTTTCGTTGCGTCGATTAAGATTATTGTGAGGTGATCAATAATACTAGGTTGTTCTTCGGGAATATAAGTCCGGGTAATTGATTGGTTCATGTTCACCTTGATTTATCAAAAGACGGAACAAAACTCATAGGTTTATTCGTGGGAGACGTATTTATCTATTCTGTAGACTTTTCTGTGTGATACAGATTTGTTTATTAAAGTCTTCGACTTTGGGTCGTAGCAACTCTTAGTTGTGGGTGAGATCGACTAAGTGAATCAAGTACGTAGCATCCTGCTGGGATCAGAGGCGTAGGAGCATAATTGTTCCTTGGATCAGTGTGAGATTGATTGGGGTTCAACTACAGTCCAGACCGAAGTTAATTTGGAGTAGGCTAGACTGTAGCGGCTTAATACAAAGTGTGTTCAACTGGACTAGGTCCCGGGTTTTTCTGCATTTGCGGTTTCCTCGTTAACAAAATTCTGGTGTATGTGTTATTTCTATTCCGCATTATATTTGTTTATATAATTGAAATATCACAGGTTGTGCGTTGTTGAATCAATTAGAATATACGACCTTTTGGGTTGTTGATTTAAATTGATTGACACTTGGATATTGGTCTTTGGTACCATCCAAGTTATCTCTCTTTGATAAAGACTCGCAGATTTATATTTGCTTGAGTAAAGATCAAATCGAGAGATTGAGATATAAACTCTTTGATATACTTTTTATCTAGATTAAGTCTGACTGTCTAGTTGATTCTCTAGAAAGTATATTGGAGTTTGTCCATACAGATTGCTAAGCGAAATATTGGGTGTGGTTGTTAGCAATAAATACTCAACCATCGGGCATCTAGATCATCACTGAGTAAGCCCCACAAAAATGGTGTAAGTGTACTCGACAATGATGCACGATCGAGCACCCGGACGCACAAACGAGCATCCAAAAATATGGACAGATGAGGAATCCTACGCAAAATAGGAAAAAACAACAAATAATAATAAAATAATAAGAGGCGCCTGGGGACGGGCCCACGGCCGGCCGGCCATGCCCTAGCCGTGGCCGGTCCCACACCTTGCAATCCCTAGTCTTTTATAATTATTATTTTCCTAAATTAATGAAACTCCTTGGTTTGAGCAAAAATCATGATTTCGTCATAACTTCTCAAATTTTGCTTGAATCATGAAAAACCAAAAGCCAACATGGTTACACGACCGGCTAGCCCCTCACGAAAATTTTTAATGTTAAAATACTCTTATTTTAATATTTGCAAAATATTGATCAATTGAGCATACATGCTCATTCCAACAAAAAAGCAAGAATTTCAGTCAAGATGAAACTCTTCTGAAAATTCACAATATTGCTCGAACGCACGTCAGAAAATACTGAAACTCTCAGTACGGAGACACGGACACCACGACAACACGTGCATGCCTTCATGACCGACTAGGGTCATCCCTAGGGCTTACACAAATCCGGTCCCACACGTTTTCATAATTCTGACCTAATTTGCTCAATTGCTCGTATTGGGCCCAAACTCTCTTCAATCAACTTGGGGATTGCTCAAACGTCCAACAACTGGTCCCGTGACTAACAAGAGCCAGGTCCCATGTTCTCTTGGTCGGTCCCCATATTTCATACTTAGGTTTTATCGCTTAATGCCGAACCCAAGAATATTTCAAGTAAATGATGAAACTAAGCACTTAATCATCATTATTTCACCAACCCTCCAACCGAGAACCCCGGTGTATGCTTACTCAAGCACTAGGCACCACATGGATGCCCATCATCCCATGTGGTCTGTCCCTCTATGACTCATGACCTATTTTCAGCGATTCATCAACTATGATTTGAAATTAAGGTTTCGAATAAATGTTCTACGAATCATCATTCGAGCAAGATTCAAACACTAATGAATTTATATTGATTCAAAGAACCAAAGATCTGAATTAATCATATAATATTTGGTAATCTACCAATATTTTAATATTTTTATTGGGTCACATCACCAATAAATATTTCTTCAAATTGAGCGACATTTGCTCAGTTGATCAAATATTGATCCAGCTATCAATATTTAGTAATTTATCAGTAATTTGTCGAATTGAGCAATATTTGCTCAATTGCACGTCAAATTATCAATATTCAGTATTTTGTCGAATTGAGCATTACTTGCTCAGTTGCACGTCAAATTGTCAACATTCGTTAATTTGTTAATTTGTCGAATTGAGCAATACTTGCTCAGTTGCTCGAATATTGATCCCACTATCAATATTCAGTAATTTGTCAATAATTTGTCGAATCGAGCAATACTTGCTCAGTTGCTCAAATAATCCACATATATTCAGTAACTCATCAATATTCAACAACTCGTCGAATTTATAATATTTGCTCAGACGAGCAACATTAACATTCATGAATCGCTGAGCATTAACATGTTAGATTCAACAAAACCTAGGCTCATTGTCTAATCAGTCAACAACTGATAAACTAAATACACGTCATCATGCGAGACTCCACGATTCGTGAGACATCAATCACGTCAAATTGGGGGATAACAACTAGGGTATTGGTCTCGGCGGCCTACAACACGTGATTTCATCAACAACGAGAAATGTGTGTAAGTTGTGTAAACAGTTGAAGGAGTTAGCAAAGTAGTGGGTGCACGATCCGTCAAGTCTCCACACGACATGGAACTGACTTTACCACGATCTTCCACTTGCCCACTCTTCCACTCATGAAACCGTCACACTTACAGGGATCAAGGTGTTCGAAACTCTGACAATATAAATAAGTCTCTGAATCCATGATTGAGGACAACGAATGATCACTAGCAATCATCCTGAATTTCGCGAGTAACTAGTCTCAAGAATTCATCAATCCATCAGAACTTATTCGAATTCAACAGTTCGCAAATTATTGCGTAAAACCTTCAACACATCCACATTCCTTGATCATCATTGATCCCACACAATTATCATCTTCCCTCATACAGATCAACCCATCTCTCTCTTTGTGACCGAATTGACTCTGGAATGGCCATTGACTTGGTTTAGGCCGGAGTCCTACAGATTGATCTCTAGAATCTAAGCACTCCCTTTGCAGTGCATCTGTGTGAGGTTCAGCAGTTTGCTCGGTCGAGGAGTCTCGACAACACGCTCGTCTCTTCATTTCCCTAAAAAACCAACAAACCGTTTTCCCCATCCACAATTGCTATGCGAGCTTTTCTTCAAGCGTGTGATTTTTAATCATGGGTATATGTTGTTAATAGCTATGATCCTCCCGTCGTGGCAGTTGGTGATGTAAACGTTCCCAAGAATATTGGTAAATACACCCACACTGAGGTACTTGCTGCAAAGCAAAATTCCGGCGGTTTGAATGCCATCATACATGCCATTACCCCAAATCTTCAGTACCATGTGACAAACTACACTAAGTCGCAAGAATCTTGGGATATCTTAGAAACCGTTTTTGAAGGTAATACCAATGAAAAGGAAGCTAGGCTTCAAAACCTTAATTCCGATTGGGAAAACCTTCGTATGGCAGATGAAGAAACATTTGATGAGTTTAATCACAAAGTGTCTGAAATTGTTAATGCATCTTTTGCATTGGGTAAGAGTATTCCTGAAAAGGACATTGTGATGAAAATTCTCAGATCGCTGCCATCCAGATACGATTCTAAGAAGCATGCCATCGTTGAGGGAAATAACTTTGATAATCTCTCTAGAAATACGCTGGTTGGGAAGCTTAAGATCTTTGATCATGAATATTCATCCAAGACTAAGGATGTTGCGTTCAAAGCACTAAAGGAAACTAAATTACTTGATAAAAGTAAAAAAGTGTATATCTCTGAAGATGATCACTCTGAGACAGATTCATCAGATGATGATCTTGACAAATCGGTCTCGATGATCACAAGACAGTTTAGGGATCTTCTGCTGAAGAGAAGTAAACGGTTCTCCAAAGATAAGCCTAAGGCATCAGTCAAACCTCATAATCGTATTCCTCCTAAAAATAGGGATATTGATGAAACTGATGACGAGGATATGCCTCAGTACTTTAAGTGTAAAGGATTTGGTCATTTTGCAAACGAGTGCCCAAATCGTAGAAAATACACTAGGAACAAAGGTCTTGCTGCAACTCTTGATGAAATGTCTGATTCTAATGAAGATGAGAAATCAAGTGTTGCACTTCTTGGTGAAAGTATTGATTTTGATAATTGTAGCAATACATACATCAATCTTGATATTCTTTCAGAAGATAATCCAACTATTCTGGAAGATAAAGTTGATCCATTCTTTGGAAACTCTGTTTATAATGTTTCAGGTTCCACTATGTGCTTAGCTGCATGCACATCTCAAAAGCCTGGTTTTTATCTTAGATTGACGCGTTCGTATTGTTCTCAAAGGGGTCATGAACTTTCAAGGTGTTACAAGTACAAACACCAACTAAGGCACGTCAACAAACTTCAACGAATAGCAAATCATTTAACAAGGAAGCTTAAACTTGCTCGAGAAGACATTTGAGGTATGTAGGATTTTATCTTTATCTAAGAAGTTGGTTTCCAAGGACAAACCAAGACCATTAGAGGAGAAAGTATGGTCGAGTCGGTTTGATAGACAGAAGTCTGAGGATTCCTCTCATGAGGAAAATGGTGGACAAATTGTTGTTCACCGCAACACAATTTAATTGTGTTGTTTCATGAAAAACTTGTCTCATGTGCCTGATCAAAGAGACAAAGATTTTGTACCTCACAGGCAAAGTTTTTTTTCTTTTCTTTTTCTCAGTTTTGATTTTGCGTCTTTCAAACAAAAAGAAAGGGTACTATCGACAATTCTACTCTTCATAGGGTTTAGAGTGGTCGTGTACGAACCTGTTAAAGGTTTCAAAACCCTACATTCCTTTTCCTTCTTTTGAAACTCATTTTTATCACAAGACTACTTGTTGAGACTGTGATTTCCTCTCACAAACCCATACACCTATGGATGCTCCAAGTGCTCTGTTTTCTAATGGAAAGGATGTTAATATGATTGTCAAGCCATCAATCATGAAGGACAACGAAAAATCTCCATTAGCTCCAACATTGAAAAGAAAAAGAATGAATGTGAGGAAGCCAAGAGTCGTTCCTTCAAACTCTCATAAGTTTTCTGATATTCTTGAAGTGTTCAAAGAGATGCGAAAGGAGATTCAACAAATAAAGGCTTTTGTGTTTAAGACTCATGAGATTCAGAAGGCCCTGGTTCGACATCATCAGCCAAGAAGGTTTACTAATATAAACTCCTACCTTAATGAACCTTATGTCCCAATGGCTGTTGACGACAAGGAGTTCGGGGACGATAAAGAATTCTTCAAAGGTCTTAACATCTAGTAAATATTCTATTTTTCAGTTTTTGTTAGAAGAATAACTAGAGTTTGGAATAGCCATTATTGTGATTACACATAGCCATGTCCAACGTTTTCATCTTCATGTTTTTAGATATATTGGTTTAAATTCTAAACTTGTTTGGAAGATGATTTTTGCAGTATTAATCTTTATGGTTTTATATATTGTAATTGTTTATGGGATATGTGTGTTTGCATCCGTGAACTATGATTGTCCCATATCTTGTTAAAAGTAAAGTCTTTCGTAATTCGATATTCTTATATTGATAAAGGAATGAATTGACTTTTGACAAATACAAAATTTAAGCCTATATTGTCAATTATTGATGGAAGATAGGTTAAAATCTTTTGTTTTTCAAGGATTATGTCTATTGTATGTCATGGTGCAAATTGTGATGGAAAATACAATGAATCCTTGTGTATTCCGCAGTATTTGATCTTCCCTGATCCATATTTTTTGTGTATTATTGTGAGGCTCCGTAATGTGTCTTATGTTGAGCACTAAAACAATCAAAGTTGATTATTTTCATGGTTAGCTTTGTTGTTGTTCCATAAGGTATTTTATGTCGAGCATATTGGACTAAATTAATCATCTTGTTTGGTTATTTAGTTATGACTCCATAAGTTTTCTTATGTTTGAGCACTTTTGATTGGGTTGGTTATTTTCATGATTAACTTAGTCATTGCTCCATAGATTCTCTTATGTGAGTATGGCCAATTAAATTGATTACTCTTTGTGATTAGTTTGATTGTGTATTAAATTAATCATGGGTTCTCTTGTGATTAATTTAATTAAGTATTTTGGATTCAAATTCATACTTGTATGTGATTTGTTATGTCCAAAGAAATCCTTCTTTTCTTTCGAAATTAAGGTCGCCCTTGTTGTTCTTTCGGGAATGACATATTATGGGGGAGAGTTCTTTTGAACTTGCGCTTAATTGCCATATCTTTGTGGGGAGTGCGGCTGTGGAATATTATAGGGGTTATCTTGTATCTTTAAACTCCTTGATGAATGCATTTAGCTTCGGCTTTATGATTGCATCTAAATAAGATGATGTGTGTTTCTTTCTTTTGGTCATGAAATGTCTCTTTTGGAAATTTCATTAGGATCCCGTTCTTGTACCTTTGCCAATTTTATTGACAAAAAGGGGGAGAATTAATATGTAGTTTACACTACAAATACATATGGTTTTCGGATCATTATATAAGGGTGAGTGGCTTCCATGTGAGATTGAGTATTGACTAAGGGGGAGTGATACATATCACCATAGTATTGTTGTTGAAGTTGTGATACAATTGAACTTTGACGATGTATAATGATACTATGACACTGTATAACAATGATTGAGAACTCTTGTTTTCTTATGGTTATAGCTATGGATTTTCAACAACGATGATGCTACACTTACAACCTTTGGGATCATTGGAGTACTTGGAAGTGACGAAGATTTCGAGTAATGTTGAACATTAGACATGTGGAATAGGAGCTACAAAAGTTAATTTATTTATTTTTTGTATTCCATATGTATTAATAGTTTTGCCACTAAAATTGACAAAGGGGGAGATTGTTAGAGCATTGCTCGGTCGAACTCGCATGCGTTGCTATCTCAAGCATGTTTGTCAATGTTAGTGATCAAAACTATAAGTCTTGATTTCTAGCCTATGTAGCTAAAGGTCTCGGACTAGGATAGAAAGTGTAGTTGAGCTCAAGAACTCCATGGAAATCATCATACAAGACGAAGGACTACTCGAGGAACCGGTGGAACTTCATCGACTAAAAGGTATGTGGAGACTTGAACTTATCTGTCACTCAAAAGTCTATTTACTCTATCTCCTACTCTTGAGACAAAAGTCGTTTAGACGTATAGACTTTCATTATACACATTTGCTATTTCGAGTCGAGTTTAACTCGCCTATCTATTTCTCGAAATATGTGTTGGTAAGGTTTTGCTTTAACCGAATTCATCTTTACCTAGTGACGAAAGTCATGTTTTGTTTCAATCACTTTGGAAATTGTTCTGACGAAAAATGGTCTCGTGAATAAACGACTATATAACGTTCTCTGAGAATATTTCAATGATTGAAATGAGAGTTTAGATTATATAACCATTGGTAGGATATAAGCATTGTTGTGGAAACACATATATGTATAAGTCCTTATTCCTTGAACCAAAGTTTGCGAACTTTGTTGATCAAGAGAAATGGAAGTGGCGCAAGCCAAGTCCGCGAACTGGCGGAAGTTCTCACTCGAGAATTTCTGCTGGAGTTTGTGTACTCCTTCCATGAGCTTAAGTCCGCGAACCCAGTCCGCGAACTTGAGTAGGTTATATCTAAAACTAGTTGTTCTTGAACTAATGTTTATATAAACTAAGGAATGCTTTTGCTTTTTTTTTTTTTGCTAAACAATAAAATTTTATTAGAAACCGAATAGGTTTTAAAAAATTACAAACCTAAGAATTGTAAAAAAAAAAAAAAAAACAAACAAAAGGCCCATAGAAAATTTTAACAAAATCTAAAAAACACTTGATCTGGGCTTTCAAGGCAGCCCAGGAAGTCTGGTTTCACTTCATAAGTTCTCTGTTCACCACAGTTCAACAGAGCACCCCTCTTGGCCATTTTGTCAGCAGATGGATTAGCTTCTCTGTAGCTATGAGTAAAACTCCAAGATAGAACAACAGTGGATATCTTTTCCCATCTTAAAACAGCAAACCAAGGGACTTTGTTGTATTGGAAGGCATATTGGACTTATTGAGAGTCTGTTCTAAAGATAATTTGCCTGAAACCATTACTCACTGCCCATTCTCCTGCAATAAGAATAGCAAAAACTTCTGCATAATAATTTGTAGAAACTCCAATTCCCCCTGAAATTGCAATCAAAAAATCTCCATTATGTTTCCTCCCCACTACTCCATAACCAGCCATCCCTGGATTGCATCTAGAAGCCCCATCACAGCATAGCAATACCTTTCCTTGACTTGGAAGCTGGAAATATACTTCTTTGATTGTGAGAGTCTTCACCCTTCTTGTCTTCAATCCAAAATACTTGAGAACTTGTAAGTCATACTGACTGTTCCACATTTGAGTCTTCATTCTAACTTCACTATCACATATGACTTTCATGATTCTCATTTTAGAACTATTGATATTACATTTTCCATTTCCATATGTACAATCATTCCTCAAAAACCATATCTCCTTCATAGTGCAGAAAGAACTTAACATCCATAGTTCTGTGATAAATTGGACTCTTGTTTTTAGCTAAGTGAAAAATGTCTTCAAAAGTTCTTGGATTTTTAAAAACAAATACACCTCCCAACCATTTCCAAAGAATTTCACTTTGTAATCACGTAACCAAAGCATATGTTCTCTAGTTTCTTCATTTTTTTTGCAGAAAATGCATCTAGATGCTAAGCTGAAATTTCTCCTTTTCATGTTCTCATCCATTGCACAAACATTTCTACTTAGTTTCCATATATTACTAGCAATGCTAGGGTGGATTGAGTTGTGCCATACCTTTTTAGTCCAATGTAATTCTGGGAATTTATCTCTCAAAACTTCAATTCTTTGAGCTCACGGTGAATTGTCTGTAATAGTATGGAGTCCACACTCTTTGTCTACTCCACCACTAAGAGTTGGTAATTCCCTGATGTTTATCATTGCCATAATTTTTGTAGGAACTATCCATTCACCATCAAGTATAAGATCTGCCACCATCATATTGGGAAACTGCAACAGATATGCATTATCAGGGCACATTTCCTGTAAGGGTAACTCCTTTATCCATCTATCTTTCCACACAGAAATATTGCTGCCATCACCAACAATCCATCTTGTATGATCTTCTACTGCATCAATTATCCATTTAATTCCAGGCCAAATTGAAGATTTCTTATAATAAGATATCCATTCACCTTTTTTATTCTTGTATTTTCCTTGAAAATTTTTTGAAAAATCATCTGTACCATTTTGTATTTTCCATAGTAGCTTCATTAAAAGAGCTTTATTGATGATCTCTATTCTTCTCAGACCAAGACCACCTTCCCTTATTGGAGAACATGTCTTATTCCATTGCAGGGAAATCATCTTTTTTGTAGAAGGGTCCCCTGACCATAAAAAATTACTCATGATTCTTTCACACTCCCTTATTACCCTCTTAGGCCATTTATACACTGACATTGAATAAATGGGAAAACTACCAAGAACATGCTTTACTAAGATGAGTCTTTCTTGGAAAGATAAAATTTTACCCTTCCAACCTGCCAAACTCTCCTGCATCATATCCACCACCTGCCAAACATGGTTTGTTCTAACACTTCCTTGAGTCAACATTATTCCTAAATATTTATCTGGAAAATCAGCCAACTTTACATTACATTCTTCTGAAATTTGCACCTTTCTACACTGACTGGTTCCACCCATGAAACATTTGCTTTTTTCCAGATTTATTTGTTGCCCTGAAGAAACTTGGTGCTTCTTCAATAAGCACATTAATCTCCTCACATTCCTTTTTTCACCATTGCAAAACAGAAAAATATCATCAGCAAAGAGAATATGTGAAGGTTTTACTCCACCTCTCTCCACCATTGCTTTTAAGCTACCATCTTGGATCATGCTTGTAATATTTCTGCTCAAAATGTCTTCAGCTATTATAAAAATCATAGGTGACAATGGGTCACCCTGTCTTAAACCTCTACCAACTTGGAAATACCCTTCAGGCCCACCATTAACTAACACTGAAATTCTTGCAGATTGTAACAAAACTTGTAACCAGTGCAATCCTTTGTCAGATAAACCAAAGCTATGCAAGGCTTGAAATAAGAAAGACCAGCTGAGAGAATCATATGCTTGAGTAATATCAAGTTTAAGACCAAAATTACCCCCCTTCTCTTTGTTTCCATTTCATTTATCATTTCAGATGCCATAGCAACTTGCTCTTGTATTGTTCTCCCTTTTATAAATGCACCTTGTTGAGGAGACACAATTTTGTCTATAATTTTCTCCAATCTAGAAGAAAAAAATTTTGGTAAAAACCTTGAAGCTGAAATTCATAAGTCCTATAGGTCTAAACTGTTTTGCTTTTTTTTTTTTTGCATTACTCACTTTTGGAAGCAATTTTAAGAAATTTGCATTTATCCCTGTAGGGATGAACCCCTTTCTCCAACAGAATTGAACTGCCTTAGTGAAAACTGGACCAATAATCTCCCATGCATACCTATAGAACCAACCTACAAACCCATCAGGGCCTGGTGCACTTTCAGGATTTAGAGCAAAAACTGATGTTTTAATTTCTTCAACCGATGGAATATCATTTATCATTGTATTCTCTTCACTTGTAATTACCTATGGAACACAAGAAAATAAAGATTCATCTATATTAACCTCTTGATATTTGAATTTTTGCTCATAATAATTCACCAAATCACTGCAATCCCTTTTGGTCTCGTGATAATTTTACCTGCATCATTTTCAAGCTCAGTAATCATACTATGAGCTTGCCTCAACTTCATTTGAATATGAAAGTACCTTGAATTAGATGCACCATCTTTTAACCAGCTAACTCTAGATTTTTGATAAATTATCTCTCTTTTTTTGCTGCATTAAAACTTCTTGTTTACCCCTTAAAGTAACAAGATTATTTAAAAGAGAAATATCTGAAGGATTGTTATCTGATGCTAAAGATGCTGCCAACACTTCTTCATCTGCTTGCTTCAGATTTTTATTTACATCACCAAAAACAGACCAATTCCACTCCTTCAAATCCACTTTAAGTCTTTTTATTTTGCTCATAAAAATAAATGCAGGATTACCTTCAACCTCCTGATCCCAAGACTTAGAAATAGTATTCAAAAAATCAGGGTGAGTCTTCCAAGCTGTTAGAGCTCTAAAAGGTGTATTTTTTGGTTTTGGAATATCAGCAGAACCACCATAAAGGGCACTATGATCAGATATACCTCTATTACCAACCTTATATCCCCAGCTTGGGAATTTTTCCAGCCATTTATCATTAAAGACAGCTCTGTCAAGATTACACACAATTCTTCTTTTTCCAGCTCTATTGTTACACCATGAGAACTTAACACCATTTTTTGGAGCTTGTATCAAACCACATTGGTGAAGACAATTGTTGAATTCTAACATTGAAATCAGCATAGGTTTGGAACCACCTTTTTTCTCTTCTGCTCTCATAATAGTATTAAAATCCCCAATTGCTAACCAAGGTTTATCCAACTTGCTAATTGTTGACAAATCATTCCATAAACTTCTTCTTTTTATTGTTAATGTTGCAGCATGAATTCCAGTTATTAAAGTATCTCCAACTTCCACAGTTATAGCTTGTTCAGAAAACATCACCACAGTAGGTTTCTGAATGTAAGAACTCCACATTATCCAAATATTACCTCTCCCCCCATTAATTGAGTTGTGAATAGCTTCAAAATGAAAACCCTGTAATTTTAATTTTTTGCAAAACTCAGAAGAATAATGCACTTTAGGTTCTGCAATGATAACAATTGTAGGATTAAAAGATTTAACTAAATTCCTAAGATTATCTCTGGCCCTTAATCTTCTCAGGCCTCTGAGATTCCAAAATATAATTCTCATTTAGAAAGATGGGATTGGGAAGGAATACTTCTCAAGTCCCTATTTGCAGCTTGTCTTGTAGTTACCACTGGTTTCTGCTTCACTTTGGGTTTCTCAATAATAGACCTACCAATTGAAGGAATGATTGTATTTTTCTTTGTTACTTCTGGGGCACCAGCAGCAGCATTTAACATTTTCTCAACTGATAAGGCTGGAAATTCAATATAAGAGTTGTAAAATTCTTCATTCACATTATGCAGTAACTGAAATTTTCCTGAATTATTAGATATTGTATTGGAAGGTGTTACCACTTGAGTTGGTACTCCTGCAGAAGAGCTTGAAGGTGTTTCTGAACTTCTGTGGATATTAGAAATAGGTTCAGTAATCAATGCTGATGAAGGTTGTTTTGGAGTTGATATGTCTGGAGTTTTCTCAACACCCACAGGATGTGAGGTCTTTTTCTTATTCACTACTCTCCAAACTTTCTCTCGGTAACTGGTGCATCCTCTTTCTTTTTGGATTTTCTACATTCTGCAGTGTGATGACCAACAATCTTGCAATTATGGCAGAATTTTGGCAAACTAGTAATATTTACTGCTTGCTCAAAGACACCATACTTAGATTTAACACAGATTTTACTGGGTATTTCTTTCGCTAAATCAATTTCCACCTGAATACTAGCATAGAATCCTGCTTCCTTCTTAAGTGTTGCCTCATCTACTCTTATTGGTCTCCCCAAAGATTTTCCAATGTTCATAAGAATTTTCTCCTTCCAATACTCAATGCTTAGTCCATTGGAGTTGTACCCACCACATAAGCAAGCTTGATTATGAGAGAGGTTTTATGAGATTGTGGGTTAAAAAATTTTCCCATACCCTAACTTTAAGCTCCATTGAAAGATGTGTGATTAAGAATATTTATTAATTGGTTCCATGATTCAACTTCCCATATACCATTCCATATTAAGTTCTTATCATTATCATTTTCAAGCTTGATTATGAAATAACCTTTTCCAATGGGGATTAGTTGAACTTGCGAACCCGAAAGCTTCCATTGTCTCCTTAAAGATGCTTGGTGAAGGAACAACACTTTTCAAAATTTTAAGTTAAAGTCTCTGTCTCTCCTTACATCTCTCCGCGAGGGAGAGAATGTCATGAGAATCCGTGTCTAATCGTCCAATCTTTTCTTGAGACTATATTTCCATTCATCCAAGCTTTCATCAATATCCTCATCAGCATTCGCCTCGAAAAGAAGGATAATGTCCACGAGGATAAAAATATAAGTAACAAAGTCTGAAAAATTTGATTAACCTCATTGGGTTTTAAAATTTCATCGATTTGGACGAGATCCGTTCTGAGAAAAACTCACAAAGAAATAATTCTTTTTTGTTTTCTTTTTTGCCTCTAATATCTCGTACATTTACGTATCTCTTTATTATAGTGTACTTCTTGGATTGTTCCCCCTAAATTCGAGTCTTCACTCCCCTTTTTTGGTAGTTCTTCTTTGTAATATAATTGGCTAACATTATTGATGTATAACTCTTTCATAAGATGAATAACAATATTCCATCTTTTCCATTCCCATACTTCTCGTTATTTATTATGACCTAGTAATTCAATTACTACTTTTTCTCCGTTTTTTGTTGATTATTCACTTCTTATGCCTTTTGTTCCTCGCTTCTTTATTATCATAATATTCGCCATCTCTAGGCATTCACCTCGCGAGGTATGACATACTTCCTTGATTCTCCCTATTCCGCTCATCTTGAAGATTTTGTTGAGGAATATAACGATCTTCCATTTCCCCTCTTCTCTCGCCATGCTGTGTTTGGATTTTGTGTTTCTTGTTGGTTTTCTTCTTCGATACTTTCTGTTGGTAAACTCTCCTTCTTTCTTCCCTAATCGATCTTGAACTTGATCTCACACTACTTGATCTCCTATTTTGCAATCTCATATTTTCCATCCTCAATTCATGATTCCGTCTTGTCAAGTTTGCTCGTTCCTTGCCTCTAGTCGTCTCTCTTCATGTATTGTTTGTCTCAATCTTTCTAACGCTGCGATTTCGTGTTTCCTCGGATTCATTTCTCCATTCATTCCTTGCTCTCCTCCTCCTTGTCCATTGTTCACCATCTGCTGCTCCTCTTCCCTCTCGTCTTCGTAATCGAGACCTCCAAGTATGTACACTTACTCTATCATAATCCACAGTAGCGTTTGTCACCTGGGAGATCGGTAGAAATCCCACACTACACCCCTTACTCGGTTTTGCTTGACTAATCCATTGAAAGATGTGTGATTAAGAATATTTATTAATTGGTTCCATGAAATGTTTACAAGATAGAAATATAAGCTCTTAAACTTTCTCTCTCCTAAAGCTTCACAATTCAAAAAGACCTCTCCTTCAAAACTCATTTAGCCCTTTATATAGGGTAATACATAGTGGATGAACTAAGCTATCCTTTATTTTAGGGAATGTCTCGCGAAGTGTCGCAAGTGCACGAATATTCATTCTCGCGACACTTCTTAACCTCGCCAGGTTTCATGTCTTCCAATTGTTTTGTTTGTCGTTATTCAAATCGCGACACCGTCGTTTATTAATCCTCGCGAACCTTGTCCGCTATGCGATATTATGATCCTACAAGAAATATAAGTAACAAAGTCTGAAAAATTTTGATTAACCTCATTGGGTTTTAAAATTTGTCCGATTTGACGTAGATCCGAAAAACTCACGGTTATGACCTAGTAATTCGACATACTTCCTTGAGTTAATGATCTTTGAAGTGATGTATTTCTAACACCAATCATCGATGATGAATTGAAAAACACCTGAATTAAAGATGGAAATAAGTGTAAACTAAGTAGATCGAAGAATTTAATGTAGCCGAGTCAAACCGATTTTTTCGCCCGAGTTGTCACCGATTTACAGAGCTCTCAATAGTTTCCCTAATTTCCTCTTTTAACTCCTAAGGAATGCTTTTGCAAACCGTGGCTATAAAGTTCATGAACCGATTCGAGTGAATCAAACCGATTTTGCTTCGATTGTGTCTTGTGTAGTTACATAAGATCTAAGCAATTGAACAACTCTCTAACTAGTTTATTTGAGTCATTTGAACTAGTTATGGTGAAGAAGAATATGGTTGATATGAGAGTGATCATATGGCTAACCATTTGGTTGACTATTGTTAAACCAACAAATGTTAATGTTTGGGTACGGTTCATAAACCCAAAATTGAACATTTTATTTGTGTGTAACAAGCTAAGTTTTCGATCCAACAGTTGAGAAATATTAGCTTGAATATAACCAGGTTTTCATCTAACGGTGAATATTGAATGCTTTGTTACCAAGCTAACATTGATTGCAAACCCTGATTTGAAAGTATAAGGGAGAACTCTAGCAACTGGGAAACCTAATCCCCACACTTTACGTGTGATACTAGTTTGCTAAGCTAGAGTCGATTCTCCTTTAACCTTTGGTTTTATTCTTCTAAAACCAGGTTAACGACTTAAAGACTTCATTGGGATTGTGAAGCCAGACCGATACTACTTTTCTTGTAGTTGTGTGATCCGATCTTGTTGTTTCTATCGTATGAGTACAATTGTAATAATTGGCTTGAGATTTATATCTCCGATAGGCAAGATAGAAAATAAATCACAAACACTTCGTCTCATCGTTTGTGATTCCGTAATATTTTTCGCTGCGTCGATTAAGATTATTGTGAGGTGATCAATAATACTAGGCTGCTCTTCGGGAATATAAGTCCGGGTTATTGATTGGTTCCTGTTCACCTTGATTTATCAAAAGACGGAACAAAACTCATAGGTTTATTCGTGAGAGACGGATTTATCTATTCTGTAGACTTTTCTGTGTCAGATTTGTTTATTAAAGTCTTCGACTTTGGGTCGTAGCAACTCTTAGTTTTGGGTGAGATCAGCTAAGGGAATCAAGTACGTAGCATCCTGCTGGGATCATAGGCGTAAGAGCATAACTGTACCTTGGATCAGTGTGAGATTGATTGGGGTTCAATTACAGTCCAGACCGAAGTTAATTTGGAGTAGGATAGAGTCTGTAGCGGCTTAATACAGTGTGTGTTCAATCTAGTCTAGGTCCCGGGGTTTTTCTGCATTTGCGGTTTCCTCGTTAACAAAATTCTAGTGTCTGTGTTATTTCTATTCCGCATTATATTTGTTTATATAATTGAAATATCATAGGTTGTGCGTTGTTCAATCAATTAGAATATCCGACCTTTTGGGTTGTTGATTTAAATTTATTGACACTTGGATATTGGTCTTTGGTACCATCCAAGTTATCTCTCTTTGATAAAGACTTCAGATTTCTATTTGCTTGAGTAAAGATCTAATCGAGAGATTGAGATATAAACTCTTTGACATACTTTTTATCTAGATTGAGTCGATTTGTCTAGTTGATTCTCTAGAAAGTATATTGGAGTTTGTCCATACAGATTTCTAAGCGAAATACTGGGTGTGGTTGTTAGACCCCCGCTTTTTCAGTTGGTATCAGAGCAGGCAAACACGTTTAAGACCTTATAAGTCCGTGTTTGTAGCAATTTGACTCTATGGACAGAGGTGTTATCTCTATTAACGTACCACCGGTCTTCAATGGCTCTAATTACTTATGGTGGAAAATTGCTATGGAGCTTTTCATGGAAAATTGCGTGATTTTCAATCATGGGTATATGTTGTTAATGGATATGATCCTCCCGTCGTAGCAGTTGGTGATGTAAACGTTCCCAAGAATATTGGTGAATACACCCCTGTTGAGGTACTTGCTGCAAAGCAAAATTCCGACGGTTTGAATGCCATCATACATGCAATTACCCCAAATCTTCAGCACCATGTGACAAACTGCACTAAGTCGCAAGAAGCTTGGGATATCTTAGAAACCTTTTTTTAAGTAATACCAGTGAAAAGGAAGCTAGGCTTCAAAACCTTAATTCCGATTGGGAAAACCTTCGTATGGCAGATGAAGAAACATTTGATGAGTTTAATCACAAAGTGTCTGAAATTGTTAATGCATCTTTTACATTGGGTAAGACTATTCCTGAAAAGGACATAGTGATGAAAATTCTCAGATCGCTGCCATCCAGATACGATTGTAAGAAGCATGCCATCGTTGAGGGAAATAACCTTGATAATCTCTCCAGAAATACGTTGGTTGGGAAGCTTAAGATATTTGATCATGAACATTCATCCAACACTAAGGATGTTGTGTTCAAAGCACTAAAGGACACTAAATTACTTGAAAAAAGTAAAAAAATGTATATCTCTAAAGATGATCACCCCCGAGATAGATTCATCGATGAAGATCTTGACAAATCGGTCTCGATGATCACAAGACGGTTTAGGGATCTTCTGTCAAGAGAAGTAAACGGTTCTCCAGAGATAAGCCTAAGGCATCAGTCAAACCTCATAATCGTGTTCCTCCTAATAATAGGGATATTGATGAAACTGATGATGAGGATATGCCTCAGTACTTTAAGTGTAAAGGATTTGGTCATTTTGCAAACGAGTGCCCAAATCGTAGAAAATACACCGGGAACAAAGGTCTTCTTTGTAACTCTTGATGAAATGTCCGATTCTAATGAAGACGAGAAATCAAGTGTTGCACTTCTTGGTGAAAGTATTGATTTTGATAATTGTAGCAATACATACATCAATCTTGATATTCTTTCGAGAAGATAATCCAACTATTCGGAAGATAAAGTTGATCCATTCTTTGGAAACTCGTTTATAATGTTTCAGGTCCCACTATGTGCTTAGCTGCATGCACATCTCAAAAGCGTGATTTTTATCTTAGATTGACGTGTTCGTATTGTTCTCAAAGGGGTCATGAACTTTCAAGGTGTTACAAGTACAAACACCAACTAAGGAACGTCAACAAACTTCAACGAATAGCAAATCATTTAACAAGGAAGCTTAAACTTGCTCAGAAGACCGCTGAGGTATGTAGGATTTTATCTTTATCTAAGAAGTTAGTTTCCAAGGACAAACCAAGACCATTAGAGGAGAAATTATGGTCGAGTCGGTTTGATAGACAAAAGTCTGAGGATTCCTCTCATGAGGAAAATGGTGGACAAATTGTTGTTCACCGCAACACAATTTAATTGTGTTGTTTCATGAAAAACTTGTCTCATGTGCCTGATCAAAGAGACAATGATTTTGTACCTCACAGGCAAAGTTTTTTTTCTTTTCTTTTTCTCAGTTTTGATTTTGCGTCTTTCAAACAAAAAGAAAGGGTACTATTGACAATTCTACTCTTCATAGGGTTTAGAGTGGTCGTGTACGAACCTGTTAAAGGTTTCAAAACCCTACATTCCTTTTCCTTCTTTTGAAACTCATTTTTATCACAAGACTACTTCTTGAGACTGTGATTTCCTCTCACAAACCCATACACCTATGGATGCTCCAAGTGCTCTGTTTTCTAATGGAAAGGATGTTAATATGATTGTCAAGCCATCAATCATGAAGGACAACGAAAAATCTCCATTAGCTCCAACATTGAAAAGAAAAAGAAGGAATGTGAGGAAGCCAAGAGCCGTTCCTTCAAACTCTCAGAAGTTTTTTGATATTCTTATAGTGTTGAAAGAGATACGAAAGGAGATTCAACAAATAAAGGATTTTGTGTTTAAGACATGAGATTGAAGGCCCTGGTTCGACATCATCAGCCAAGAAGGTTTATTGATATAAACTCCTACCTTAATGAACCTTATGTCCCAATGGCTGTTGACGACAAGGAGTTCGGGGACGATAAAGAATTCTTCAAAGGTCTTAACATCTAGTAAATCTTCTATTTTTTAGTTTTTGTTAGAAGAATAACTAGAGTTTGGAATAGCCATTATTGTGATTACACATAGCTATGTCCAACGTTTTCATCTTCATGTTTTTAAATTTATTGGTTTAAATTCTAAACTTGTTTGGAAGATGATTTTTGCAGTATTAATCTTTATGGTTTTATATATTGTAATTGTTTATGGGACATGTGTGTTTGCGTCTGTGAACTATGATTGTCCCATATCTTGTCAAAAGTAAAGTCTTTCGTAAGTCGATATTCTTATATTGATAAAGGAATGAATGGACTTTTGACAAATACAAAATTTAAGCCTATATTGTCAATTATTGATGGAAGATAGGTTAAAATCTTTTATTTTTCAAGGATTATGTCTATTGTATGTCATGGTGCAAATTGTGATGGAAAATAGAATGAATCCTTGTGTATTCCATGATAATTGATCTTCCACCGATCCATATTTTTGTGCATTACTTGTGAGGCTCCATAATGTGTCTTATTTTGAGCACTAAAACAATCAAAGTTGATTATTTTCATGGTTAGCTTTGTTGTTGTTCCATAAGGTACTTTATGTCGAGCATATTGGACTAAATTAATCATCTTGTTTGGTTATTTAGTTATGACTCCATAAGTTTTCTTATGTTTGAGCACTTTTGATTGGGTTGGTTATTTTCATGATTAACTTAGTCATTGCTCCATAGATTCTCTTATGTGAGTATGGCCAATTAAATTGATTACTCTTTGTGATTAGTTTGATTGTGTATTAAATTAATCATGGGTTCTCTTGTGATTAATTTAATTGAGTATTTTGGATTCAAATTCATACTTGTATGTGATTTGTTATGTCCAAAGAAATCCTTCTTTTCTTTCAAATTAAGGTCGCTCTTGTTGTTCTTTAGGGAATGACATATTATGGGGGAGAGTTCTTTTTGAACTTGCGTTTAATTGCCATATCTTTGTGGGGAGTGCGGCTGTGGAATATTATAGGGGTTATCTTGTATCTTTAAACTCCTTGATGAATGCATTTAGCTTCGGCTTTATGATTGCATCTAAATAAGATGATGTGTGTTTCTTTCTTTTGGTCATGAAATGTCTCTTTCGGAAATTTCATTAGGATCCCATTCTTGTACCTTTGCCAATTTTATTGACAAAAAGGGGAGAATTAATATGTAGTTCACACTACAAATACATATAGTTTTCGGATCATTATGTAAGGGGAGTGGTTTCCATGTGAGATGGAGTATTGACTAAGGGGAGTGATACATATCACCATAGTATTGTTGTTTAAGTTGTGATACAATTGAACTTTGACGTTGTGTAATGATACTATGACACTGTATAACAATGAGAACTCTTGTTTTCTTATTGTTATAGCTATGGATTTTCAACAACGATGATGCTAAACTTACAACCTTTGGGATCATTGGAGTACTTGGAAGTGACGAAGATTTCGAGTAATGTTGAAAATTAGACATGTGGAATAGGAGCTACAAAAGTTAATTTATTTATTTTTTGTATTCCATATGTATTAATAGTTTTGCCACTAAAATTGACAAAAGGGGAGATTGTTAGAGCATTGCTTGGTCGAACTCGCATGCGTTGCTATCTCAAGCATGTTTGTCAATGTTAGTGATCAAAACTATAAGTCTTGATTTCTAGCCTATGTAACTAAAGGTCTCGGACTAGGATAGAAAGTGTAGTTGAGCTCAAGAACTCCATGGCAATCATCATACAAGACGAAGGACTACTCGAGGAACAGTTGGAACTTCATCGACTAAAAGGTATGTGGAGACTTGAACTTATCTGTCACTCAAAAGTCTATTTACTCTATCTCCTACTCTTGAGACAAAAGTCGTTTAGACGCATAGATTTTCATTATACACATTTGCTATTTCGAGTCGAGTTTAACTCGCCTATCTATTTCTCGAAATATGTGTTGGTAAGCTTTTGCTTTAACCGAATTCATCTTTACCTAGTGACGAAAGTCATGTTATGTTTCAATCACTTTGGAAATTGTTCTGACGAAAAATGGTCTGTGAATAACGGCTATATAACGTTCTCTGAGAATGTTTCAATGATTGAAATGAGAGTTTAGATTATATAACCATTGGTAGGATATAAGCATTGTTGTGGAAACACATATATGTATAAGTCCTTATTCCTTGAACCAAAGTTTGCGAACTTTGTTGATCAAGAGAAATGGAAGTGGCGCAAGCCAAGTCCACGAACTTAGTCCACGAACTGGCGGAAGTTCTCACCCGAGAATTTCTGCTGGAGTTTGTGTACTCCTTCCATGAGCTTAAGTCCGCGAACCCAGTCCGCGAACTTGAGTAGGTTATATCTAAAACCGGTTGTTCTTGAACTAATGTTTATATAAACTAAGGAATGCTTTTGCAAATCGTGGCTATAAAGTTCATGAACCGATTCGAGTGAATCAAACCGATTTTGCTTCGATTGTGTCTTGTGTAGTTACATAAGATCTAAGCAATTGAATAACTCTCCAACTAGTTTATTTGAGTCATTTGAACTAGTTATGGTGAATAAGAATATGGTTGATATGAGAGTGATCATATGGCTAACCATTTGGTTGACTATTGTTGAACCAACAAATGTTAATGTTTGGGTACGGTTCATAAACCCAAAATTAAACATTTCATTTGTGTGTAACAAGCTAAGTTTTTGATCCAACGGTTGAGAAATATTAGCTTGAATATAATCAGGTTTTCATCTAACGGTGAATATTGAATGCTTTGTTACCAAGCTAACATTGATTGAAAACCCTGATTTGAAAGTATAAGGGAGAACTCTAGCAACTGGGAAACCTAATCCCCACACTTTACGTGTGATACTAGTTTGCTAAGCTAGAGTCGAATCTCCTTTAACCTTTGGTTTTCTTCGACTTAAAGACTTCATTGGGATTGTGAAGCCAGACCGATACTACTTTTATTGTAGTTGTGTGATATGATCTTGCTATTTCTATCGTACGAGTACAATTGTAATAATTGGCTTGAGATTTATATCTCCGATAGGCAAGATAGAAAAGAAATCACAAATACTTCGTCTCGTCGTTTGTGATTCCGCAATATCTTTTTTCGTTGCGTCGATTAAGATTATTGTGAGGTGATCAATAATACTAGGTTGTTCTTCGGGAATATAAGTTCGGGTTATTGATTGGTTCCTATTCACCTTGATTTATCAAAAGACGAAACAAAACTCGTAGGTTTTTTCGTGGGAGACGGATTTATCTATTCTGTAGACTTTTCTGTGTGATACATATTTGTTTATTAAAGTCTTCGACTTTGGGTCGTAGCAACTCTTAGTTGTGGGTGAGATCAGCTAAGGGAATCAAGTACGTAGCATCCTGCTTGGATCAGAGGCGTAGGAGCATAACTGTACCTTGGATCAGTGTGAGATTGATTGGGGTTCAACTACAGTCCAGACCGAAGTTAATTTGGAGTAGGCTAGAGTCTGTAGCGTTTTAATACAGTGTGTGTTCAATCTGGACTAGGTCCCGGGGTTTTTCTGCATTTACGGTTTCCTCGTTAACAAAATTCTGGTGTCTGTGTTATTTCTATTCCGCACTATATTTGTTTATATAATTGAAATATCACAGGTTGTGCGTTGTTCAATCAATTAGAATATCTGACCTTTTGGGTTGTTGATTTAAATTGATTGACACTTGGATATTGGTCTTTGGTACCATCCAAGTTATCTTTCTTTGATAAAGACTGTGATTTCTATTTGCTTGAGTAAAGATCAAATCGAGAGATTGAGATATAAACTCTTTGATATACTTTTTATCTAGATTGAGTCTGACTGTCTAGTTGATTCTCTAGAAAGTATATTGGAGTTTGTCCATACAGATTGCTAAGCGAAATATTGGGTGTGGTTGTTAGACCCCCGCTTTTTCACTCATGACTTGTTTATGTTCTTGGTAAAACTATTCACAAGACCTGACTTTTGTATTGGTATGACTTTTATTAGTGAAACCGGTCTTAAGTAATCACCTGAGATGGTATGATCGATTTAGTGTTATTGGTATGACCAACTCTAGGCAAAGGGGAACCGATCCTAGTAAGAGGTGCAACCGATCACAAGAGGGAATCGATCCTTGTAAGAGGTGCAACACGTTTCTAGATATTGGGAACCGATCCTATGAATATGTGCAACACGTTTTTAGATATTGGGAGCCGATCCTATGGACATGTGCAACAAATATAAGTTAGATACCATATATATGTGGGAACCGATCCTAGTACCTAGTCAACCGAATTTTTGGAAAGCTAGTGTGACTAAATCCAGTACTCACATGGAGGTGGAACCGAAACTTGTTTTGGTATAACCGTGAAACCCATGATTGGTGATTGAGTGTTCTTGATCAATCACATAGTTCTTGAAAGTCAGATAAACCAATTCTAAACTTGTTTGGAAGTGTGTCAAATCGGTTTCAAGATTGTAAGTATGAAAGAGGACTTACAAAATAAAGATGTCGACATACTTTGAACATGTGCAGTAACGCTTATCATTTATTGTTCAAAGATATTCCTTAATAGATAAAGGAAAATCCCGGATTGAAAAATAAGTTGAGAATCTTTTAATTAAGGTTTTTAATTTTATTTTTGGAAAATAAAAATTAGTAACGTGCATTTACTAGTTGGAGATTTTCTAAGAGATTTTCGGTCAATGTTTGGACAAAGCATTTCCAGGAATTATGGAAACCGAATTTGGAATATATTGCATATCTTGAGAATATTTTCGGTTTTGGAAATTCCTTGGTGTCCAAACTTCCTTGGTCTATAAATATCAAAGTTTGCATTTCGAGCAAACTAATCCTCAGAGCCAGCAAAACTACCTAGTTGTGTTGTTACTGGTGGAGCCACCTATTCGGAGAGTAAAGTAACCTAATTAGGCGAAATCCCTTACCGCCGCTCGGTTTAAAGAC
Organism: Papaver armeniacum; assembly: GCA_023531295.1. NCBI lineage: Eukaryota > Viridiplantae > Streptophyta > Magnoliopsida > Ranunculales > Papaveraceae > Papaver > Papaver armeniacum. The sequence goes on from JAJJWW010000123.1 coordinate 46,516, forward strand.
TTCTTTGGGATTGAGAAGCTCTATTAGTATCGTTGGTGGGAATCTAGATAATTGTGGTTTATTATTAGTTTTCGATTGATTTGATCGACTAACGGTTGTTGAACTTTGATTGCACCTAGTTTGTTTATGTTTGAGAATCTTCTCTTCTGATATAAGATTCACTCAAACTAGATCGAAGTTTCGACGGGGATCTTTAGACCGTTTGTAGATCTAAAGACGTCTTGTGATAATCTATTGTTAACAGACTCCGTTCTGTGCGTGATTGATCACAAGAGATTCAAGTTGATTGTGTGCAGGTGTTTATTGGAGATCTAAGAAGATTTGAAGAAAAATAAGACTTTGAAGATTTCTGATTTGGGTTCATAATCTTTGGTGTGCACAATACTTGTTTCGGTTAAAGAGGATCCAACTATAATCGGTTTATCCTTGTGGTAGATTGGATTGATTAGTTGAGTAGATCGGCATCAATACAATTCTTTGTGATTCAAATTATTGATTGCAAAATCTTGACAATTACTTTGGTAGTTGTTATTAGATTGATCTAAGGACCTGACAAAGGAGTTTATTGGGATAAACGGAAGAGCCTTTTGTCGAACTCACATCACTTGGTTGAAAAGAGTTGTTACCAAACATATTTGTTGTTCCTTTACTGTTTGGAATACGAACCAAAGGAATTGTTCCAAGTACGTGACTTATTACAAGTTGGAGGCGTGGGAATACAGACAGAACTAGGTGAACTATAGGTTTAGTTGCTTGGTCTCAACTATACGAAGTTGGTTTGATTTTGTATAGCAGCTTAATCCTGAGAGTATTCAATTCTGGAAAAGGTCCCGGGGTTTTTCTGCATTTGCGGTTTCCTCGTTAACAAAATCTTGTTGTGTCATTTACTTTTATTTTCCGCAATTATAATTGTTGTTATTATAATTTAAAGTAAATTACACAAACGTTAATTCCTATTTACCTTATAGTAATCCTATTGTGTTTGGTTAAGTCCGAACCTTTTATCAAGTAAACATACTTCATTGTTGTATTGTCTCGATCTCGTATCCATAGACGATCACACGAAGAGTGAACCGATTAGTTGTATTGTCTCGACTCAGTCCATAGACAATCACTTTCGGAAAAAGGACTTATAGGTGGAAAAGTTTTAGATTGAGGTATATTTGGGTACCCTCATCTTTTCAGTTATATCTAACGAAAGAGTAAAGCATAGACTAAGGGGTAGTAGCATATCATATTGATAAGGGAATAACAAAGACGTGTGGATTGAAAATCTACCTATCTTACCTTTAGGGGGAGTATTAGCTTTGTTATTATAATGTAAACAACGACATTTATGGATTGAATGTATACAGGTTATTGCGTTGTTGAATTTAGGAATCAAGCGTATGTATAATGAATTCTTGTAATTTGTTTATCCATATGATGTAAGAGTTTTGTCACTAAAATTGACAAAGGGGGAGATTTTTAGAGCATAGTTCGGTGGAACCCACCAAGCGTTGGTATATCAAGTTTGGTTGTCATATTTTAGTGAACCAAAACTTATTTAAAGAGTCGCTTGATTATTTACTAGAGTCAGCTTCGTATAGGTTAGCTTGAAAGTATTAGGATATGAGACATTACAAGTATTACGTGAAGACTTGAAGAATGTGAAGAAGTAAGGACCTAAAACGACGACATCATCCTTCCACTTGAGGTTAGTAATATTTGACTTGAATTGTTTCATTCCCTAACGTATCTTTCAAGTCGTGCATATTGAAAACATAACTGCGAAGTTGTGAATGATTATACTCTAGTTAGACGTAATATTAAGGAATACAATACGAAGTATAACACTTATCTTTTGAACTTCGTATATAAGACATCGACATAATCGTTTGAATGCTATTGTGATTATGTATGGGTATGGGTGAAGATTTCATCCTAGGAAACAATGTTTTACATTCGTTTAAAGGAAGTACATTCATAAACTTGTTTTGTGAATCGAAAGGGAAATCGCTAGGCTTATTGGTATTGTTATTCATTGCATATATTTTGAATTACCAATATGTGTGTTTAGTATAACCGCTCATAACTTGTTTATGTATCTTGGTAAAACTATTCACAAGGCCTGACTTTTGTATTGGTATGACTTTTATTAGTGAAACCGATCTTAAGTAATCACCTGAGATGGTATGATCGATTTATTGTAATTGGTATGACCAACTCTAGACATTGGGGAACCGATCCTAGTAAGAGGTGCAACCGATCACAAAAGGGGAATCGATCCTTGTAAGAGGTGCAACAAGTTTCGAGTTATTGGGAACCGATCCTATGAACATGTGCAACATGTTTTTAGTTATTGGGAACCGATCCTATGGACATGTGCACCAAATACAAGTTAGATACCATATATATGTGGGAACCGATCCTAGTACCTAGTCAACCAAGTTTTGGTAACTAGCGTGACTAATTATAGTACCCACATGGAGGTAGAACCGAAACTTGTTTTGGTAGAATCGTGAAACCCATGTTTGGTGATTTGATAGGATAATCAATCACATAGTTCTTGGAAGTCAAATGAACCAATTCTAAACTTGTTTGGAAGTGTGGCAAATCGATTCCAAGATTGTAAGTATGAAAAAGGACTTACAAAGTAAAGATATCGACATACTTTGAACATGTGCAGTAACGCTTATCTTTTATTGTTCCAAGATATTCCTTAATAGCTAAAGGAGAATCCCGAATCGAAATAAATTGAGAATCTTTTAATTAAGGTTTTTAGTTTTATATGCTTTTAATTTCCAACAATTAAAATGCATATCTTTAGAAAATAAAAATTGGTAATTTGCATTTACTAATTGGAGATTTTCTAATGAGATTTCGGTCAATATTTGGACAAAGCATTTCCAGGAATTATGGAAACCGAATTTGGAAATATATTGCATATCTTGAGAATATTTTCGTTTTTGGAAATTCCTTGGTGTCCAAACTTCCTTGGTCTATAAATATTGAAGTTTGCATTTCAAGCAAACTAATCCTCAGAGCCAGCAAAACTACCTTGTTGTGTTGTTACTGGTGGAGCCGTCTATTCGGAGAGGAAAGTAACCTAATTAGGCGAAATCTCTTACGACCGCTCGTTTTAAAGACTTCTTTGGGATTGGGAAGCTCTACGAGTACCGTTGGTGGGAAACTAGATAATTGCAGTTTATTATTAGTTTTCGATTGATTTGCTTGACTAACGGTTGTTGAACTTTGATTTCACCTAGTTTGTTTATGCTTGAGAATCTTCTCTTCTGATATAAGATTCACTCAAACTAGATCGAAGTTTCGACGGGGATCTTTAGACTGTTTATAGATCTAAAGACGTCATGTGAAAATCCATTGTTAAAAGACTCCGTTCTGTGTGGGATTGATCACAAGAGAATCAAGTTAATTGTGTACAGGTGTTTATTGAATATCTAAGAAGATTTGAAGACGAAGAAGATTTCTGATTTGGGTTCATAATCTTTGGTGTGCACAAAACTTGATCGGCTGGAAAAGGATCCAATTATAATCGGTTTATCTTTGTGATAGATTTAATTGATTAGTTGAGTAGATCGGCATCAATACAATCCTTTGTGATTCAAAGTATTGATTGCATAATCTTAACAATTACTTTGGTAGTTGTTGAAAAGATAGATCTAAGGACCTGTTAAAGGAGTTTATTGGGATAAACGGAAGAGCCTTTTGTCAAACTCATATCACTTGATTGAAAAGAGTTGTTACTGTAGGATCAGAATATCACAACATCAATATCTCGCAAGATTAGTAAACGACAGCATCGCGAAGGCGTCGCAGAAGAGTAATATAAATGACGCAATGAATGACGACAGCCAAAACACGAGAAAGATGTGAAGATCTAGCGAAGTTTAGGAGTGTCGCGAGATTGTATACTTGTACACTTGCGATATTTCGCAAGTCATTCCCGAAAATAAAGGACAACTTAGCTGTCATCCATTGTATACTACCCTATATAAAGAGTCGAATAAGTCTGTTGTGGAGGGATCTTTTTTGGGGTGTTAGGCAAGTCATTAGAAGAGAGAAAGTTTGAGTGATTGTATTTTCTTTGGCTCTTTTCCATTTTATCTTGTAATATTCAAGGAATTAATCAATAAAAAATCATAGTTATTCATCTTCAAATGGCTTAGTTGTGTGGAATTTAGTGAGGGGTGTAGTGTAGGATTTCCTGCAACTACATATTGGCGCTAGAAACAGGGAGAGAGTAAGGATTGACATCGTGATTTGAGAGAATTTGGAGTAGTAGGGAAAGAATTTCATATAATTTTCAACAGTTTACCAAAATTAAGAAATGGCTAGAAGAAGAAATGCATCTGAGCAACCAACAACCGTTAGAAGGAGTAGGAGACTTGCCGGAGAAGAGACAAATGAAATGGGAGAATCCTCAAGAAGGAACATAAGAAACAATGAAGAAAATCAAATTCAATCACCAATTCAACCAGTAGCGGATAGAACTGTGGATTATGATAGAGTAAGTGTGCATACTTGGAGATCAGACTCTGTGGACGAAGAGGGAGAAGAACAACAATTGGTAAACAATGGACAAGAGGGGAGAGACCGAGAAGGGATTGGAGAGATAATTCATGGAAATGAATAGATCGCAGCATTAGAGGCATTGAGACAAACAATACATGAAGAGAGACGATTAGAGGCAGAGGAACGTGCAAACTTGACAAGACGGAATCATGAGCTGAGGATGGAAAACATCAGATTACAAAATAGAAGATCGAGAAGCACTACAAGATCAAGTTCAAGATCAGTTAGAGAGGAAAGGAGGAGAATTGTACCTACAGAAAATGCTGATGAAGAAAACCGAGAAGAAGCACAAAATCCAGGCACAGAACATTGCGAGACAAGAGAAATGATGGAAGATCGTTACATCCCACGTCCCGAGACTCTGCAAAATAAGCAGAATGGTGGAAATCAAGGAAATAGGCAGCGTCAGAGGAAAAATAATCCAGTTGATGAAGAAAATCAAGAAGAAGGAAGAAGAATATTGCATGGGAGAGAAGCACAGAGGAAGCAAAAAGAGATTGAGGATGAAATTGAAAGACATTATGTTGAACAAACACGTCTAGCTCGCGAGAGAGAAAGATTGAGAGCAGAAACGGAAGAATAGGAGTTGGAGGAGGCAATTCGCCAGAATAATCATGATAATCGAGAAAGAAGGCAAGAACAAAATCGCAATAATGATAATATTGATGAAGAATATGAAAGAGCACAAAGGAGAGCTGATAGACAACAAAGAAGAGAAATTGATGGATATAACGGTGTGCGAATTCGTGAAAGAAGTGAAGGAGAAGATCGCAGAGAAAGACAAGAAGAGAATGATGAAAGTCAAAGTAGACATGAACGCAGGAGAAGAGAGGCGGAACTAAAAAGACCAATAGATTCAAGTTTTGATGTAAATGAACAAATTTTGAGAGAATTGGCAGAAATGAGAGGAATGATGAACAAGTAAAGGGGAGGAGGAAAGAGACAGGTTGGATGAAGCCATAGAAGAAGTCTGCGAAAACTCCGTTCACACAAGAGATACAATTAGGAGGAATACCACCGAAGTGCAACTTACCGACATTAACCAGCATTTTCGATGGAACAACTTGTGCGATACAGCATATCAAAGCTTATATGAGATTTATGTTACAATGGGAGAATCATGATGATATATTGTGCAAATATTTTGTATCAAGTCTGACAGGAGAAGCTTTGAAATGGTTTGAAGGGCTACCGAAGAATACAATAACATCTTTCAATCACTTGCAGGCTATATTTTTAGGGGCATATATAAGTAATAATTCCTCGCGACCATGTATTGAAGATGTATTTTGGTGAAAGTTTGAAGCATCTAACTGTGAGGTGGAAGACAATGTGTAGCGAAATGGCTGGCCGTGTGGAGGAGAGATATCTCATTTTATCATTCATTAATGCTATGTTCGCGACAAATCTGTTGTATATTCAAATTTTTAGAGTCAAGAATACAATCACAATGACTGAGTTGCGAGAGCTTCAGGAGGAGTATATTGCTTTAGAGGAAAAGCAAAATGAGAGGGAATCATACCCTGTTGCGAATACAAGTTCAGGAGCTGCGAATGCAAGTTTGTTACCTAAATTGATAAACACTGTGGCGAGTACCTCGCAAGGTCAACAAATGAGGATACCAAATGATGGTCAGCAAAAGTTGGTAGCCATGGGAAGTCGCGATCAGGAAGAATTTGAAAGAGAAAGAAATTTCTACAACCGTGGCGGAAATAATAAAATTCAAAGACTTGATCAGCCGCAAGAAACCTATGGAGGTCAGAGGCATAATCCGCAAGAGACTTATGGAGGCCAGAGGCAGGATTATCATAGAGGGCAGCGAGGTCATAGAGTCGTATGGGAAGAAATCAAGATGCCACCACTAAACGCTAGCGTGGAGAAGATATGGGAAGCTATAATCCTGATGGAAAACATACCCGCACCATGGAAAATGGGGAATGAACCACCTCCAGGTGATAGAAGTCATGAATTCTGTTCCTACCACCATTTTCATGGACACCAAACGAATGATTGCAGGAATATCAAAAGAATCATCCTTAGAATGATAGACCAAGAGGAACTAAATCAATTCTTAAAATGTGAAGAGCAGACTCAACCATTACCAACACCTCCAGAAACTCACAGAGTAAATACAATAAAAGGGAAAGAAACATTTGTAGTGGAAGTTGAAGCGAAGGCCAAAAACTTGTTCTGCAACTCAATCGTACATTCGTACAGGACAATTGAAGATTTCCATGATAGCGTTCTTAGTAGGGTTTTCGCAAGAGATGCTGACAATAGAGAAATAATGAACATCGCGAAGAAATCGCCACTAAAAGAATGGCAAATGCAAATTATTTCCTTTACCGCAGAAGAGGTACCTGAGGGTGGCGAGATGCATGACAGTCCATTAGTGGTAAGATTGGAAATTAACCCAAAATCTGTTGATGATGAAGATGATGGGGCAGAAAATTCATGGGCTATAAATAGAATCTTAATTGATAATGGAAGCTCTGTAAACATCCTTTTTTACCACACTTACAAGACTATGGGTGGGAAAGATGAAGACTTGATACCTTCAACCTATAAGATTTATGGTTTTAATGGTACTGCCAATAAACCTAAAGGAGAAATTCGTATGCGAATACCACTGAAAGGATTATCAACTGAAATCTTGTTTTGCATAGTCGATGTGGAATTCCCCTATAATGCATTAATTGGGCGACCCTGGTTACATGATATCTTGGGTGTAGCATCAACTTACCACCAGTGCATCAAATTTCCTCATCCCAGTGGTGTTGGAGTTATAAAAGGAGATTGGGCTGAGGGGCAAAAGTGCTATGAAGTTGATGTGGAGTCTTGCGAGGAAAGGGCTGCTCAAAAGAAGAATTGGAAGAGGAATGTCAAAGAAGACCAAAGAAGAGAAAGACTGATGGTGGACACAATAGAAGTGAGAAATGAAGATATATTGCGAAATCAGTGCTTGAAGACAATTGGAAATTGCAATGGTCTCGCAAAAGGGAAGGAAATATCTGGAAATTTGAATGAAGAAACAGAGAACAGCAGGAGTAAGAAGTGTAAGAAGTAAATAGTTGATTTTAGAATTGTGTAAAAAAAAAAAAAATGTCAAAAATACAAAGAATGTGATGATCGAAGAAGGAGTACGCGAAAGTCTCGCGATTCATGAATATAACGAAAGTTTAGTTAAATAATTACAGCGAGATCACAGCAAATGAAGCAAGATTATATGAAAATTTCACAAAGAAGATGAGAAGAAATAATCAAAAATCAATGAATGATTACAAGAATTGACAGAAATGAAAGAATGAGTGAATGGGACGAACCTTTATGGCGTACACCCTAGTTCGCGAATGATATTTCGTAAGAGGCAAATGTAAGACCTAAAGTGCGTCATATAAGGGGGTATCTCTTGACATGGCTCAGGGAAAAGGTTACACCTCCCCTGGAACCTGATTCATGAAAATTTGGGGTCAATAAAGCCCATCCGGGGGAGATACCTTTGATTTCCAACTATATATATAAGGTTATACCCTGGTTGGACGACCGAGGGTCTCTTCCAAGGAGTCAGTGTATGACCAAGGCGCCGAGGTACACGGTTGAGCCAAGAGTGCCTGGGGCATTTGAAGTGTCTCGGCCATTCTTGGCAAGTCTTGGCACATGCTGCACTCGGCCCGAAGAAAACTCCACTTAGGGTGCAGTCTCGTAACCATAAGCCCTATAGGTATAAGGGATAAGAGGCTGCGAAAACAACTGGTTGTTGTTAAGACCGGATGGGAGGAGCTAGTCTTGTATGGCCGATGTACGCCTCCTTGAAGGGGCAACCAGGGAGATGATAAGGGCGGCACCCTCCATTAGGGAGCTGATAAGTTCAAAAGACGCAAATGTCATGAGGCTCTATTTTCGCAAGAAAATTTAGGCTTGTCATATTTGTGCGATGATCCTGAAGAGGCAATAATACTAACGCGAGGGTAAGACGAGATCAATGGGTCCTTACATGAAAGTGTAAAGACGTCCTGCGATTTCGTCGCAAGACGGCAATGTCATGGGGCTTTACGTTCGCAAGAACATTTAGGCCTGTCATATTGTCGCAAGAGAAATATTCTGCAGAGGCAAAAATACTAAAGAAATGATAAGACAAGATCAATGGGTCGTTACATGAAAGTGTAAGGACGTCCTGCGATTTTGTCGCAAGACGGCAATGTCATGGGGCTTTATGTTCGCAAGAATATTTAGGCCTATCATATTGACACAAAAATGAAGGGTGGCAAAATAAGACCTTTAACTAGGAAGGCAAAATAAGACCACACAAAAACAATGATAAGGCAAGATCAATGGGTCATTACATGAAAATGTAAAGACGTCCTGCGATCTTGTCGCAATAATGAATTTCAACATAAATGAAGATAAGACAACACAAGAAATTGGGTAAGCAAATAAGCTTGCGAAAACGGCTATATTTCTTCATTTATTTGTGAAGAATTAGCAACATCAGTTGCGAAACTAAGAAGTATTATTACTTAAAGATTATCGATTTAATCTCTCATGTGAAAATAAATAACAGAGGCAAGTATGGGAATGATTAGAGTAAAAACTTGTTATTTATTTTCATATGATAGATTTACAGTAAGAGATTACGAAAATGGAAGGCTAGAAGGATAAAATGTACAAGCATCACAAGAAGAGAAAAAGGAAAATGGAACTATCTCTCAGTTTATTCTTCTTTTTCATCAGATTCTTTATCAGATTCCTCTTCTTCGCTTGCATCACTATCAGAGACATCTGAGGAAGGCATATTTTCAGGAACTTCATCAAGAAGATAAGAATATGAGGAAAGAGGAATGCGATGGTCATTGCAAACTGTCTCAATAGTTTGATTGCGAAAACGAACAGCGTCATTATTGAAATTCGCTACTGTAGTTTGTAATTGCTTCTTCAACCTGGAATACTTGTTGTTGCGAAGAGAGAAATCTTTTGCAAGTTGTGCTTTCTCAGATTCAAGTTCCTTGATTCTAGTTTGAAACCTCTTCTCAGATTCTGTGAGCAAATGACAATGAGTTAGCAACTTAATAGCAGTTTCACAAAAAAGAGGTGGTAAAGTAACGAAGAACAGTAAACAACCTTCTCTGTCAGAAATCATATCTTTAACCAAGGCAAGTATGCTCAAGCATGAAGACTCGACGCTAACACCTAAATTATTTCTCGGCATTATCTAGAACTTTCGCAGCCCAAGCGAATTCATCATCACTATTTATGACAAGAAGTGAACGAATTTGATTTTCTCGCTCATTAAGTATGGCATTTTGGCGAAGAGATTCATCTCGTTCAATTTGGACTTCAAAAAGAGTTTTTTGGAATTTCGCTAATACTTGTGCACCTTGATTAGCAATACGATCCTTGTCATCTATAAGGCTGCTAATTTTCTTCCTTAGAATATTATTTTTCTCGTGGGAACTAAGATATAGACGTTTAAATCGGTTGGCTAAACCTAAACTAGATCTATGCTCAATTTTTAAGAGATGAAATTTGGTTCGAAGTTCATTTAATGAGAGAGAATAAATTTTGTTTGACGAACTACTTAAAGATTCGTTGAGATGAGCGAGAAGAGCATCATCATCCATAGGCTCAGGAAATGAATGGAGAAGGATGGCTTCGTCAGAAAGATTATAAATGTCTGCGAAAATGATAAATCAGGCAAAGAAAAATAAATGACAAAGTAGAAACGAAGAAAAGAGAAGGGTTTTATACCATAAAGTTGTTGGTTAGCACTTTGAAGGGTAGATATTTTGTTCTTCTGGGTAGAAGACTCAACCTCCAACTATTGAATTCTTTCGCGAAGAGCGGCAGTCTCATTTTCATCCTTCTTGCGAGATGTCGCAACTTCAACTTCTAATTCTTTGTTCTTCTCCTTAATTTGAAGATTTTTCTTTTCAAGATTGTTGCGCCTTTTCTCGAGATCTGAGGCAACAACAAAGGAAGCTCTCGCAGACTATAAAGGAAAGTAAAGAAATTGTTAAGATAAGGTTTATAATCGAAATCACAAAGAAATAAAAAAAACAAATAAAAAAAATAAATCTGAACATACCAAGGAACTTAGTGCATTTAAGAAACTGGGAGTCATTGTCCGGGAAACTCCACGAAAAGAATCATTATCCACTAGCAGGGGGGCATCGCAGATATTTGCGAGAGCTTCGCAAGTAGCAGAAAAACGATCATCTCCCATTCCTTGCATAGAATCAGAGAAAACACTAGACAGTTGCGCCATAGCAGATTCGACTGAATAATTCTCCTTCGCAAAAGAAGTATCAACCTCATTATTATCATCATCAGAGTCCTCGCTGGTTTGGGAATTAGAGTGAGAAGAGGGATGGATTTTCCGTTTTTTAGAAGATGGAGCAGAAGATTTATCCTTGCGAAGAGTGATTTTATTCTTGCCTTTAGCCTTCGCAGCTTCATAAATATCATTCTCTTCAACGACAACCTTCGCACACGAATGAAGATAAGAAACAGAGGAAACAATATTGTTAAAAATAATAAGGAAAAATATTTCTTACTTCATCCGTGATTGAACGAAGTATCGCCAGAGTACTCGCTTTTGGATTTCTTTTGTAGCTCTTTCTCAATTTGGTGATCTGAAAAATTCGCAAGATTAGATATAAGAGGAAATGAAGATTGTAAAATAAGTAAAAGTTAGGAAGTATACCTCTTTTGCTTTCTCGGGCCAATTAAATACCCAAGGATGATAATTTGCGAGATTCGCAGGGAGAGTATTGGAACCTGAAATATAAGGTCCGTTCAAAAATAGCGGAAAGACACGCCATCTCTCATCTTTAGAATAGCGAGGAACATTGTTCTTGCCAGAATGCCAATCAAAATCTAGCATGAGTATCTTGTCGTCGGGAACGTTCTCTTTTCTTTTCAATCGGGCACCCCAGCGAGATTTGTCATTCTTCATATTTATCACTTCATAATTTTCAAAAAAGTTTTCTACTGAGTACTTTTCAGTGACTATCTCTAAGTTTGCGAATTTAGGATCTCTGACATTATCAGCGTATAGAGATCCCTTACCAGCGCCACGATGGGCGAATTCGAGCATTAGACGGATGCAATCACCACTTAATTGATAAATAGCTCGAGAGAATTTCTTATGAGCAAGGATTTCATAGAACAAGGGCAGTTCGGGATTGTAGAGAGGAATGGGAAGACCTGCGAGAAGCTGACCTAGCGAGATTATGATTTTTTGATCATCACAATGATGATCAGTAAACAACTTTGCAGAAAGAATAGATGAAGATTCTTGATTGGGAATAGTAGACAAGGTGAAACCTTTCTCTTGTAACTTCTTTTGAGTCTCATCCAAAAGGGTTTCATATCTACGACCAGGTGGAGCCATTTTCAGAGTATGGGAATGATTAGACAGTTAAAGATCAAAAGAAAGAAGAAAATAAAAGATTTACAAGTGCAGGAACGTGAATGGCGGAGGAGAAGAATTGAAGAAGAATTGCAGAGAGAAAGTAAAAAAGAAAAAGAGGAGGATGAGAAAACTATATATAGAGAAAAATTCTCGACAAGATAAATGCATTTAATGCGAGAGGGGACGTGAATGGTCAAGAAAAAACGGTTGAAAGAGACGTGTCAAGAAAAGAGTGGAAGAAGAAACATGTGTAATAAATTATGTGTAGAAGTACAGGATCGTAACAGATAAATATGAACAGTTGCGGCATTTTAAGCTACTAATTCTCATGACATTCTCTTCTTCGCAGAGAAGACATGAGAAGAGGCAAGATGTAGGATCAGAATATCGCAACATCAATATCTCGCAAGATTAGTAAACGACAGCATCGCGAAGGCGTCGCAGAAGAGTAATATAAATGACGCAATGAATGACGACAGCCAAAACACGAGAAAGATGTGAAGATCTAGCGAAGTTTAGGAGTGTCGCGAGATTGTATACTTGTACACTTGCGATATTTCGCAAGTCATTCCCGAAAATAAAGGACAGCTTAGCTGTCATCCATTGTATACTACCCTATATAAAGAGTCGAATAAGTCTGTTGTGGAGGGATCTTTTTTGGGGTGTTAGGCAAGTCATTAGGAGAGAGAAAGTTTGAGTGATTGTATTTTCTTTGGCTCTTTTCCATTTTATCATAATATTCAAGGAATTAATCAATAAAAAATCATAGTTATTCATCTTCAAATGGCTTAGTTGTGTGGAATTTAGTGAGGGGTGTAGTGTAGGATTTCCTGCAACTACAGTTACCGAACAGATTTGTTGTTCCTTTACTGTTTAGAATACGAACCAAAGGAATTGTTCCAAGTGTGTGACTTATTAACAAGTTGGAGGTGCAGAGATACAGACGGAACTAGGTGAATTATAGGTTTAGTTACTTGGTCTCAACTATACGAAGGTTGTTTAGATTTTGTATAGCGGCTTAATCCTGAGAGTATTCAATTCTGGACAAGGTCCCGGGGTTTTTCTGCATTTGCGGTTTCCTCGTTAACAAAATCTTGTTGTGTCTTTTACTTTATATTCTTCATTATAATTAAAGTAAATTGCACTTGTACGTTAACAGGGCACTTGATATTGATCCTATTGGTTTAGGTTATTACCGTACCTTTTATCAAGTGATCACTTTGTTATTGTATTTTCTCGATTCCATATCCATAGACGATCACACAAAGTGTATTGGTTTTCTCCACTTGCCTTTGATATTTAATTTACAAGTTAGGCTAGTTCGGACTAACCCTATATCAAGTGGACACCGTGTTGAAATATTCCTTGAGTGATTGTTTCTCCAATAGGTTTATACATAGTGGGTCTTGTATAGGTTGTGATCAAAATAAAAGATTGTGGTGTATTTGGGTACCCTCGTCTTTTCACATCACTCGACAAGATTTGGAGAAACTCATGCAGAACCGTGGAAAAGAGAAGTCATCATTATTTCACCACCACCAACAACCTTATACTAAGGATGTTTATAAGGCACCTATACCAAGAGGATATGTGTCACCTACCTTTTCTATTTATGATGGAATAGGTAATGCCCGTGAACATATCTCCCGATTTATATAAGCTTTAGAAGTGCATGAATACCACCAGGTATTGCGACCCAAATAATTTTACAAGTCACTCACTGGAAGGGCATATACTTGGTAAAATAATCTCGCCCAAAATAGTATATCAAGCTGGTCCGAGTTGGTGAGTGCTTTCTATCAAAAGTATTTCTTTGTTTCTGAGCAGATTACATTCTCGGATCTGGGAAGGATGTTTCAGCGCAATAATGAGCATCCCAATGATTATGTCAAGAGGTACAAAATACAAGTCCTCGACTGCCATGACCCAAACATAACGGAGCATCATCTAGTAGAATCGTGCATCAACGTTATGATCCCTGTGTATCGCGCTTTACTCGAAAATTTACGTTTCCAAACTTTCTCGGATTTGCACGAAGCGGCCAAGCGATCAGCCACCACCGCCCCGGCATTTCTTGAAAGAACAAGACTAGTTAAGGACAAAAGTCGTGACACCCAAGGGAATAGGCGTCTAATCAACAAACAATACTCAGTTCAACCCTTTATCGGCAATGTCACCAAAGAGGAACCCAAGAGAAAATCCGCGCCTCTTAAAAATCCTCGAGCAAGGCGTGCCATGTCTGCCCTAGTACCTGCCCTGAATCCGGCACCACCCGTACAGGGTCCTCAAAAAGCTGCACGACAACAACCACAAGTAAAATCGGATTCAACATTTCCAAACTTCCTCTGCCAATGGAAGAAGTTATGGAATTACTAGAAGTCTGGATACAAGATGGGGCTGTCAAATTACCTCATGTGCATCCACTAACGAAGACATGGCGAATCCGAATTATTGCAATTTCCACAGGTTCGTCAATCACCTTACTCGCCAATGTAATGGGATGAAGCGTGTCTTTAAAGAAAAAATAGAATCATGAGAGTTGCACTTGAGGACTGAAGGCATTCACATGGATCCATTCCCTGTCAGAAGTTTCACTTTTTCCGAACCGTTAACCAGACGGTTCGGAGCCTAATGGAACGTATGTGCGAAGTTATTTATCTTTCAAAGGCCTGGCGTAAGGATATCTTCACAGCCCTGTATCGATTCATCTCTAGTAAGCACCTAATTTTCACCGAAAAGGTCGTAACTCCATACAAGCATGTTCCCAATATCGATATTCAGAGTAACAAGAAACCAAAATGGGAACTCCTCACGAAAGCTCACATCAAGCAAATCGAATTCAAAGAAACGCTTATCGATGTCGGATCGGATGTCAGCATCATAACTGTCAAAGCTTTGCAGGCTGCCGGAATTTTCAGACACGAAGCTGTGTGCGCACCTGCCTTGATTCAAGATCCATAAGGGAGATCCAGAAGCACTTATGGATGTGTCACCCTCAAGTTGAGCATAGGGAATGTGGATACAAATGCTACATTTCAAATTATTAGGGAAGATATGGGTTACGATATGGTCCTTGGCCGTCCATGGATCCATACCAGTAAAACCAAGTTCGACACACCCGTGCCACAAATATCATCATTTAAAGACCCTTCTAGAGATGTTGGCCAATCAAAGGACCATGTTGGCTACTCACCTTCAGAGAAAGCTGAACCCGATTCGGTAACAATGCTTGAGGAAAATATGAAGTTGTACACCCTTGGATCATCGTCACAAGTAAGTCCTACTCCACATATATCGTCGGAAACAGCTATCAAGACTTAGGGACTTGAACCGGCTATCAATCCCATGTTGACTCGAAGATGCGAATGGGAGTCTGATCCTTTTCAAAATTTTGTTAGATATCTAGGAGTCGTTTCTCCTGGAGACAAATGACTTGGAAACCCAATCATCCTGAAGACATGTCCTTCTGAGATACCAAAACCCAATCATTTTAATGTTTACATAGTTGAGAAAATAACCACTTCTCTTGCAGAAAAACCTTACCTAGTTACTGAAACCATATTAGGTGGATATTATAAGCTCGTCAACACTGACACACCCGCGGGGGTAGTCATTCATGGGAAATGGATTAAGGCTATCACAACTTTTGTCTCGATTTCCCTACTTTCATTAATATCTGTAATTCCTCCAAAATGTTTACAATGTTTTGCACTCATGATTAGGATTTAAACTTTACTTAATCAAAAGTATCTATTTTATTTCATCATAAAATCCTTCCCAAATATATTCGTTCAATACCTAGACAAATAAAACCAAAAAAGTGGTATCTCAAAAAGACCTATTATAAAGAAAACTATTCAAAGAAGAAATTTTTAAAGATCGGCTCAGCACCGTCGGCATGTGCTCTCTCCAACTTTTCGAGGTTTTCAGTAGCAAGATTTAACTCCTGATTCAACCTATCAATATCAGCTTTTGCCTTCTCGACCGCCTCCGGACCAGAAAAGGTACCCGTCAGACTCATCTTCTTTTGTGCGCTTACAAGGAAGTCATGCAACCATCCGACATCCAGCCTAGCTGCCTCAGCCTCATCCAAGGCTGTGTTCCAATCCAAAAACACTACATCAGAAATATCTTGGCAAGGAAGGAGCATCATTTCTTGGACCGTCGGCAATAGCATGGACACCTTCTCTTCTAAGGACCGATACCTGCCGTAACCGCCCACGAAGAAATGACCAAATGTTTTCCATACTTTGGAATACAAGTCAGCATAAAGAGAAGGAACCGTAAAACCGCCAATGCATTTATAATTAGGACGAATTCTGTCAAAATTGAAGTTGTGAACTACTCTGGCACCTGGGTACTTAGTGGACGCTGCTGCAACATTGGTTGTATTGTCCACATAATCACCATGAAGAAAGGAACCTTCTGTTACGGCATCAAGTATGACTTCTTCTGAGTTAGAGACTAGCTGGCTCATGGCGCCACCCTCGAGTAAAAGATCTTCAGTAACGGGTATTATCTTTTCATGAGACTCAACCATCCGTGCGTTGTCAGTCTCTTTGGATTCAACACGAGAAATCTCTTCCTCGATTACCTCACCTTTATTGTCCTCCGAAATGACAATATCCTGCGGTACGCACGTATCTGTGGGAGTCTGAAAGATCACGGTTTATTAGTTTACATGAAAATCCACAACAAATGTACAACAAAATAAGTAGGATTTCACTTACAGTTTGAGAAGCAGTCATTCCGAGGATGGCTGGTCTACCAAATTCGGAAGAATGAGGAGTCGACACGACATGGGGTCCGGACTTTCCAAGCTAGAAGAGATGATGACGTTTTATTAAAATAAAGAAACCACAAAATGAGCCACTAAAATAAAGAAATCACAAAATGAGCCACTAAGTTCGGAATACCTACCTTTGAAAAGACGAGGGCACCCAAATACACCACAATTTTTTTGTTTTCAACCTATAAGTCCTCTTACCGAAAGTGATCGTCTATGGAAAGAGTCGAGATAATACAACAAATCGGTATTCACACTTTGTGTGATTGTCTATGGATAAGAGATCGATACAACACGACAGCCAAAGTGTGATACTTGATAATAGGTTCGGACTTAACCAAACTCTATATGATCACTATCAAGTATATCGGAGTTAACGTTTGTGTAATTAACTTTAAATTATATAAACAAATATAATTGCGGAAATTAAAAGTAAATCACACAGCAAGATTTTGTCAATGAGGAAAACTGCAGGTGCGGAAAAACCCCGGAACCTAGTCCAGAATTGAATGAAGAGGAAACCTAGTGGCAAAGCAGCAACCTGAAATCAAACCCGATACCATCCTTAAAGCGAGTTTGGTATTGCTATGTGTTTTTGAAAAGCAATTTTCTGTTATTCATGTTATGTTGTATTTTGTTGTGTTATACTCCCTCCGTCCCTAAATGGATGGCCTATTCATTTTTAAATTTTGTCCCACTAAGGTTGGTTCCTATTGGGGGCGGATAACCCACACATATTCCATGCCAGGTGGCATGGAAAACTGGTCACGCCATTATGGCAATATCGTTAAGAGATGAGGTCTCTGTCGAACGATGGAGACAAAAGCGCTGGTGTTCGAGTTTGATCGCTAGCGGTCGAGTATAAACCGCTTGCGTTCTATACAAAAACGATCGATGGAGATTCCATGCTTAGGAAATAATGGTATAAGGGCTATCTCCACCCATACCCCCTATATATTCACCAATTTAAACTCAAATTAATCACACGTCGTTTGTTCATCAATTAACTACCACCTTATTCATTTCTACCATAATCCTTGTTTTACTTATTTTCAGTTTCATAATCAATGTATTCTTCTGATGAAGAGGAGCGTATTCATATGGATTGATTTGAATCACAACAGCGAATATTCGTTCAGGTGATGCAACAAATGGATGACGAGTCAGATGAAGATAGAGAACTGACCAACACTGTGTTGCAACTATATTCATCGGGGCAGATATTTAGAGATCCAGAGCTAAGAGAAGTATTCATAAGAAGATATACATATCGACGAAGGGAAGAATTCCACGAGAAGCTGATGTTAGATTATTTTCTTCCTGATTGCGTGTTCTCCGATAAAGATTTCCAATATTGATTCGGCATGCCCCTACATTTGGTGTTAAAGATTGAAAAGACGAGGGTACCCAAATACACCACAATCTTTTATTTTGATCACAACCTATACAAGACCCACTGTGTATAAACCTCTTGGAGCAACAATCACTCAAGGAATATTTCAAAACAATGTCCACTTGAAATAGGGTTAGTCCGAACTGACCTAACACGTGAATAATTATATCAGACAAGTGGAGAAATCCAATACACTTTGTGTGATCGTCTATGGATATGAAATCGAGACAATACAACAACAAAGTGTTCACTTGATAATAGTAAAACCTTATAAGATAAATATCAAGTGCCTAGTTAACATACAAGCGTAATTACTTTAATTATAATATAAACAATTATAATGCGGAAATAAAGTAAACCAGACACCATAATTTTGTTAACGAGGAAAACTACAATCTTGTAGAAAAACCCCGGGACCTAGTCCAGATTTGAATACTCAATGAATTAAGACGCTACAAAAAGTAAACCTGCAACTTCGTGTAGACTATACTAAGTAAACTAAAAATCCTAGTTACTCGGCTTCATTTGATATTCTTGTTTTGATAATATCTAGCAGAATCGAAGTTCTCAATGATATTTGATACCCAATATCCTAGCAGAACAGACGTTCTCTTTAGGACTATATATAGTATATCTTCTTAATGATTCACAGCAACTTCTTCTTCAAATCTTCAAAGTCTTCAATCTTCGATTTAATCTTCAAAGTAACAATCTGCAAAAACAAATTTGATTCCTTATTGATTTGTCGCACAGAACGGGGTCTGTTAACAATGGCAAATCAATGTATCTATCTTATGGATCTAGAAAAACTTAGATCCGTAGAAACGTTAAATCCTTGATCTAGTTTGAGTGAGCCTTATATCATAAGAGAAGGTTCTCAAGAATAAACAAACTAGGTGCAATCAAAGATTCAACAACCGTTAGTCAATCAAATCAATCGAAAACAAAAGATAAACCGCAATTATCTAGTTTCCCACCAATGGTACACGCTAGAGCTTCTCAATCCCAAAGAAGACTTTAAACTGAGCGGCCGTAAGAGATTTCGCCTAATTAGGTTACTCTCCTCTCCGAATAGGCGGTTACACCAGTAACAACAACAAAAGAGGAAGTCTGTTGTTATGAAGGATTAGTTTGCAAGAAAGGCAAACTTCAAGTATTTATAGACAAGGAAGTTTGGACACCAAGGAATTTCCAAAACCGAAAATATTCTCAAGATATTCATTAAAGCACAAATTCGGTTTCTATAATTCCTTGAAATGCTCTGTCCAAAAATAATGATAGAAATCTCTCGGAAAATCTAATTAGTAAATGCACATTACTAATTCTTATATTTCCCTACAAAATGAAATTAATAACCTTAATTAAAAGATTCTTAACTTACTTATGTTTCAATCCTGGGATTCTCTTCCCTTAGCTATTAAGGAATAACTTTGAACAATTAAAGAAATAAACATTCACAGCACGTGTTCAAAGTATGTCGACATCATTCCTTTGTAAGTTCTCTTTCACACTTGCAACCTTGAAACCGATTTGCCACACTTCCAAACAAGTTTAGAATTGGTTCATCCGACTTTCAAGAACTATGTGATTGATCAAACAAACATTCAATCACAATCATGGGTTTAACGGTTCTACCAAAACAAGTTTCGGTTCTACCTTCCATGTGAGTATTGTGCATAGTCACACTAGCTTTCCAAAATTCGGTTGACTAGTTACTAGGATCGGTTCCCCACATATATATGGTATCTAAATTATATGTGTTGCACATGTCCATAGGATCGGTTCCCCTTTGCCTAAAAACGTGTTGCACTTGTCCATAGGATCGGTTCCCCTTTCTGCTATAAACCTTGATGCACCCCATACAAGGATCGGATCACCTTTGTGATGTACTGCACCTCTTATTAGGATCGGTTCCCCTTTCCCATATTTGTTCAGACATAAAATCACAAACCCGATCATACCATCTCAGGTGATTACTTAAGATCGATTTCACTAATAAAAGTCATACCAATACATAAGTCAGGCATTTGTGAATAGTTCTACCAAGAACACAAACAAGTTGTGAGCGGTTATACTCAATCACACATATTGGTTGTTCATAAGATATGCAATGAATAACAAAACCAATAACACCTGGCAATTTCCTTTTCGGTTCACCAACAAGTTTATGAACTTATTTCCTTAGAACACATGTTGAACATTGTTCCCTAGGATGAAATCCTCACCTCATACCCATACATAATCACAATAGTATTCAAATGATTATGGCGATGTCTTATCTACAAAGTTTAATGGTTAAGCAATAAACCTCGTATTGTATTCCTTAATACTATGTCTAACTAGAGTGTAATCATGCTTTGCAGTTTTGTTTTCAATATACACGACTTGAAAGACACAAGATAGATATGGAAAAGTCAAGTCATAGTTACTAACCTCAAGTTGAAGGATGATTTCTTTGTTGTCTTCAATCCATCTTCAGATCTTTGTGAGTAACTGGAACAATACTTCTATCATTTCTAGTCTAACCTATCGAAGTTGACTATAGTTTACATAATAGCGACTCGAGTTTTGGAACTAAATATGACAACCAATCTTGACATACCAACGCTTGGTGGGTTCAACCGAGCAGTGCTCTAACAATCTCCCCCTTTGTCAATTTAGTGACAAAACTCTATTACGTATGGAGATAAACGAATTACAAAAATAACTCAGTCTACATACGCTAAATTCACATTTCAACAACACAATAACCTGGAGATATTCAAAAATAAATGTCGTTGTTGACATTATAATAACAAAGAAAAGGAGTATTATCTTTGTTAAACCGCACGTCTTTGTTATACCAATTCATATGACATGTTACTCCCCCTTAGTTTGTGCTTTCACTCTTTCATTTAGATAAAACGTTTAAGCACCAATGTTCTTTTCCTTAGTGATACCAATCAATATAAAATCAATGCCAGTATCACTTGTTTACTCCATATATTTCTCCCCCTTTTTGTCACAAAATGACAAAGAAACGAAAAAATAAAGGACAACACGAAAAGAATCCTACAAATCTCAATAGACTTGCAACCTGTAGAGTTAGGCACGAGGGTTCCACACATCATATTCTGATAACCAATATCAAAACCGAAACTACAAGTAGTTTTATTTGATATGTTACCAAGGAAACAATTGTCCGAAACAATTTTTCCATTTTAGTTTAGCAAACCAAAAACAACTAAGCACCTTAGTCCCTTTTCTAAACCGATTGTATAAAAAAAATCGCTTAATTCGATAAGACCAAAATAAAGATAACTCTATTTTTCTCATCCGGTTCTAATTATCCATAAACTTAGACCTTTCAATTTTAAACAAGATAAATACTAGGTTAGTTAACTAGCATTTCTTGTTAAGGCATTCGATTAGACTTGAATAACCGAAACCTCACTTCGATAAGTCTAACTAAGATCAGAATTAACTTAGTTTCTCTTATCCGGAATCGAATTGGACTAAACAACTCATCCCGTACACCTTTTATTTCGTTAAGCCATAAATAATTCATACAAACCAAATAAATCAACTTGCATAATTATTCACCTCAACCGGAAGCAATTGAAACAACATAGACATTAAAAGCACCGCAATTGTACCGAAATTTTGTAAGCCTAAACAATTGATACCACACAATAAAGCAAGATAACAATAGTTTTTCTTCACCGGAACCAATTGAGTCACACACATCCACACACACATCATGGAATAAACATCAATTGTACCGAAATTTTGTTAAGCAAAAGCAATAAATATATATGAAATAAACTCAGGCTTTTCTTAAACAGGAAAACAATTAACTAACAAGATTGTTACCTCAAATTTCGCATCCTATTCTCCAATATGTTTGCATCTTCTTCCAGGGAGAATTGATATCGAAATATCATTATGTTGTCATCCTTATGCAAAACAAAAGAATAACAACAACCAACCTTTACCAGAGAAAGGTTGAAGTGGTTTTAACTATAACGTGCAAATAGTAATAAGCCAATACCAAAAACTCATATGTATACTATATACACAACTTATGAGAAATAAATTGATAATAGTATAATCGTGACTCACATATGGGATTAATTGTCATCATCCTTTTATGATTATTTGATTAAGCAACCCAAAAGGTTAGATATGAAATTCGCTAAATCAAAGTCACAAAATCATAAAAAGGTAACCGATATGAGACCTAATTATCTCATATAACGATGACAACATGGAGCTACATTCATTTGATCAAGAACGTTTAGCACAATAGTCTGAATGTCATGAGTATTGAAACTAATCATACGACTGTCATCATTGTGACTATCTTTTGATACCTTCTTGGTTGTCTTTAGAGAAGACTTTGGAATCCATTTAGAAATGGGATTTACAGGAGCAGCTTTGTTCTTCCTATTATTTCCTCTTGAAATCCAAGATGAATCTCTTGAGGAAACATTAGGGTAACTGAAATGTGGAAAACTCTGAGAGTTAGCCTTTTTCCAATTTGGAACATCAGATCTGGTCTTTACAAAGTTATCTCTTCTTTTATTGTTTGAGCGATAATGAGAAAACTTTGTAGGAGCCTGACCAGCAAACTTTGAACTATCATTACAATAATTCTTTTGCTCATTTTTAGGACAATGATTTCCCGATTTAGCACGAGAAGTATTATTGAGTTCAACCAATTTTGCGGAAACACGTGCATCTATGGCTTTCTCATTCCTTTTACGGAATCTGCACCCCCTTTCCAAATGTCCTTTATTTCCACAATAAGAGCAATGCTTAGTAACATACGAAATATGAGGCTTAGTGTTATCTTGTTATGGATCCACTTGTATTGGAGTTTGACGGAATTTACGTTTTCCATCTTTTGCTGAAGATGAAGGTGTTACAGATTGTTCTTTTAAGGAAGAGCAGTCTTTTGTGGCAATTTTTGAAGCAATTTCTTCAGCAGAGTCTTTAGGCTTTACAAAATTTATCTCTTGTTTAGCATTCAAAGTTTGTTTACCTTTGTATTCCAATACTTGAGTGTCACGAAGAACTCTAGTTGACTTCAACATTGAGTCAAGTTGTTTTGTGCTACTATCGAACTTTTTCAAGTCCACTTTTAGACTCATATTCTCTTTCTCCAACATTATTATTTTTTCGAGAGCATTATCTAAATCAACCTTAATTTTATCAATTTGAACTTTATAATCTATTCAGATTCGGTAGAATAACTTACCTTGGTGTTCTTTAGATTCTCCAACTCTTTGTACAGCTTCACTTCTCGATCATGACTTTCTTCGATTTGCTCTCGGTAACATTTCATGCATTCAAGATAAGTACCGGCATCAATAATCTCTATATCGTTGTTCAATTCATCAAGTTACTTTTTCAACCTTTCATTCTTTTCACGAAGATCACAGTCGAGTGCCTTTGCCTCTGGAGCTTCTCGATCATCACCTTTTTGTTTTTTGTATTCTTTCAAGACTTCAAGATAAGTTTGACCATTGCTTACACGTTCTATATCCTTATATAGAATATCAAGTTCCCTTTTAAGACTTTCATTCTCTTTGCAAAGTTTATCACATTCAAGTGCCTTTGATTCTAAAGTTACTTCAGTATCCTTTTCAGGTGTGCATTCAACAGTTGCATGAAAAGCTTTGTTCTCTTGATCCTTGGAGCAATTAGAGCTATCACAATTATTTTGTTCTTTATTCTCTACACATTTCTGTGATTTTTGAGAAGGAGAGAAACTCCTTTTCTTTTGTCTTAATAACTTTCTAAATTGTCGTGCAGTCGTATCAACACTACAATTCTCAGTTTTTGTATCCGAAGAACAAGTCTTAGTTACAGCTTTAAGGATAATACCTTCTTCATTCTTGAATTGGTATTCAAGGTCAAAGATCTTTAATTTACCAACTAGAGCGCTTCTAGATAGTGTGGAAAGATCATTTGCTTCCATGATGACATGTTTTTTAGATTTGTATCTTGTTGGCAAAGACCATAGAGTTTTACACACAATATCTTTATCTGAAATAGTTTTTCCTAAAGCGTAAAAGGCATTCACTATTTCAGAAAGATTTTGATCAAACTCATCAAAGGTATCGTCTTCATCCATACGAAGGTTTTCCCATTTAGAAGATAGGGTTTGAAGCCTAGCTTCTTTTTCATAGGCATTCCCTTCAAATACGAGATTAAGAATATCCCAGGCCTCCTTTGATGTTTTACACCTGGTTACATGATGATGGAGGTCTCGAGTTACAACATGGATAATGGCGTTCAATCCATAGGAATTTCGCTTCGAAAGCAATTTTTCTTCATTATTGAATTCATTCAATTCCTTTAGTATAAACTCATTGGTTGAGTTGCTGACTGACCGGTTGTCCGCCGAGCAAAAATAATTTCACTTTCTTACTCACTAAATATAAATGAAGCACGTGATAAGAAAGAGTTCGTATCCACAGAGAGGCTTTTGTTGTTATAAAATTTCAGTTTCTTAGTAACCAAGGGGGGATTTTTTGTTGTTTTAACAAAGTAATAAAATAAAATGAAGCAAAGCAAATAATTGGAATAATCAATAAGGAGAATATATTGGTCATGGGATAGTATCATTCACAAATATGTATTTTCATCAATGATTAGAATTGGTATTTTAATCTCTCATTTACTATAAGTCCTAGGATACCTTGATCGCAAGTATATCCCTCTAATTCCCTGATTTCATCACAACCACATTAAAAGATGTATATGTGAATTCTTCCTAGAAAGCAACCTAAAGTGTAAAAGAACAATTAGATTTAACTCCCTAAAAGCAATAAGTTCTATGGAATAAGACTAATCAATGCAAACGAATGTGTAAAAGCACTAATCCGTTTTAACAAAAGTTATGATTCACTTGTGACTAGTAGGATATATCACTACAAGCACTACCCACAATTATGCTACTTAGAATCAGGGATAAACAACTTTTTCGTATTGAAAACCCTAATATAGCTCTAGAGATGAATGCAAATCGGATTGATTCCGGACTCAACCTAACAAGTACTCAAATCATATAACAATATTAATTGTGAATCACAAACAATAAAATATTGAGACAAAACTAATTCATTGAATCATATAACATGTTGAAAAATCAACTTTATCCCATAACCAATAATATGTTTTTAGCTACTCATAGCTATGGAGTTCATCATAAAAATATTAATTGAATTGAAGAAGATGAACAAAAGCAAACCCTAGAAGTGTAAACAGAAGCGGCTCTCCAAGTTCCAAGAAATAATACGTGATCCCCAAAGTTGTAGAAGTCTTTCTTTAAATAGCTTTGCTTTCCAAAATTAGGTCAAGTCTCAAAGGTCCAATAGATAGAAGTCCACCAAGCCCATATGTGAGAAAAACCCATGTAGAAAATATGCCCCAAAAACTGTCGCCGGAAAACTGGTATTATGGCCGGAAATTGGCCGGAAAAGTCGTCGGCAAGCATCTCAGGTGACCGGCAAAGTCCACCCGGTCACCGGTCAACGAGTCAAACGATCCAGAGAGTCAGCCGGGTCAACTCGGGTCAAACCGACAGTGTCAGGTGAGTCAGGGTCTGGATCATCTATCTGACTCGGTCAAGTTGGCTAGGCCAGGCCATATCTTCTGCTGAACTATCATTGTGCTTCACCAGCTCATATCCAGCCATGATGGTTGTTCAATTCAGTTCCTGCAACTGCAATCTTAGTGCCAATGACTCCTAAATAGCCCTTACAGCTCACATTGTTGCTCCATCTCTAGCTTCAATTCATGTAACTCCTTCCCCCAACAAGCCAAAGCAGTCACAGTGCTCTAATTCTAGCAATGCATACATTTCAA
The DNA here is from genome assembly GCA_023531295.1 of Papaver armeniacum. Taxonomy (NCBI): domain Eukaryota; kingdom Viridiplantae; phylum Streptophyta; class Magnoliopsida; order Ranunculales; family Papaveraceae; genus Papaver; species Papaver armeniacum. The sequence continues at coordinate 72,535 of JAJJWW010000123.1, forward strand.
TGATTTCACAACCACACAAGTCATAACCTGCAATACCCATAGCACCATATATTCATCTAACTCTTGGCCATCGGCAGCTTAATCCATTCCTGAATCTCAGATTTAGGAGGTGTTAACACCAAAACTTATCATCTCTGTGTGATTAATTGTTGACTTCCACTCTGCGTTCTTCCATCAATGACACTCAAAGATCATCGGTAACAACAACTACCATTTCTACACTCGAGTATCTTAGCATTCATCGTTAGGGATGGGGACCATTAGCATTCCTCAAACCTCGGTCTCCAACAACTTGAGCTCTCCATGTTCAATGAGAAACACTCCATCGAAGGTTGACTTTGCACTTTCTTATACCTGCCAATCCTCGATTTGTTTAAACACCACGAGACTCTAATGTCTCCGAATCCTTCGCGAGAATCATCGAGCCAGTGGTTTGGCAACGGCTCCAGTTTCATCCTTTTAAAGCATCATTCATGTCTTTTTCTCTATCTACAATTGTGATGTTGTCTATAGACTGGTCACTTTTGTAAAGGGAAGGTTTTCTTGACTACAATTGTCACAAGACCACGACCCAACTCAACTTTGCCAAACTCACTAGAGCAACAATGACCATTTTAGCTCCTCATTCTACTCTTGGTCGGGGAAAAAGGATAATTCATGGAGATTCTGTGTGGATTATAGGAAACTTAATAGTATTACCACTCATAGCATCACCAGGTCATGCCGGAATTGTTTTTCCTTATGAGACAACTTCAATGCAGAACTTGGCCACTCCAACAAACATAAAAGACACAAGTCATAACCTATGGCAATACCCATAGCACCATATATTCACAGCTACTCATCAATGACTTCCACTCTGCTCTTCCATCGACACCGGAGCCACATATGTCGTGAGCAAAATCCCATTTTCTTGGCCAAGCATGCTCAAAGAATAACAACTACCATTTCTACACTGAGTATCTTAGCATTCATCACCAGCCATTAGCATTCCTCAAACCTACTGCCAACAACTGGAGCTCTCCATGTTCAACAGAGGTTTGAAAATGTCCCCATTCCAAGCATTAAACACTCCATCCAGCTTTGCACTTTCTTATACAAGGGTGGACAGATCCGCCAATCCAGGTTTAAACACCACCACGTAACTTACAAAATTAGACTGCCCTCGTTCTCCGTTCGCGTGGATCAATCATCGAGCCATGGCAACGGCTCCAGCTCATTATCCGATTTTGGAAGGCATCATTCATGTCTTTTTCTCTGGTTTTCTTGACTACAATTGTCACAAGATAGAACATTATTAATGAAATAGCAATTGTGTTGTGCTTCTTAAAGCGGTTTTGGAATCCAACTCGTGTGATTAAAGAAGCACCATATATTCATCTAACTCAGCAACAATGACCATTTTAGCTCCTCATTCTACAGCTCATAGCATCACCACAGCTTCAATTCACAACTGCCATACTGCAACATCACAACCTGAGCAAACCCATTTGTATTCTAGACTTGAACGCCATCAGAACAGTGTCATTAGCACAACCAATCACAGACTGCAACTGCCAGCTACCATCAATACTAGCTCAGGCCATTCACTCGCTATAATCTCTTCCTTATGTCATCACCAGCAACAATCAAACTCATCTCAGCATTTCAGCTCATCGCAGTACCAACCAAGACTTGCAATAACAACTCCACTTCCCCTGTAAATCCAGGCTCCACTTCATATCAACACAACTTTCCTACTCCCTGGTATGTTCCTTCTCTGTCATGAGTTCAGGCCATCTGAATTGCAACAACACCAGATTTAGTTCCTCCCTGCAATTCCAGCAACCTTGTATTTTGCTGTAGCTTAGTTCACCTCCATCTCTGCCATTGTAAACTGCAGCTACAACTGCATTTCTTCACAGCCAACACCAGTTCCTCCATAACCCCACTGAAATGCAGCTCAAACAAATCCCATGACCACCACTGAACTGCAGCTTTCATCCATGTCAATAGATCTTCCCTGCAATCCCTGGCAAGCGGCATCTATTTCACAGCTTCATCTCTGTATCAATCATTCATTCAAGCCAACAACCTGAGCCACCATGAGCTCAAACCCATTCAACCCAGCTGCACCTGCAATTTATACATCACCTCCTGCTTGTCTACAGCTAGTATTACCAATTGCATCAAATCACTGCAAAACCACCATCAAAACAGACCCATCTATTTAATTCTTCTTGTAATCTTTTAATCAACAGTAAACCCTTTAATCATCTCTGTCTCTGAACTGAATGGTGCCAGCACTTCCATGAAAACTCAAATCTAAGTTTCACAGAACCCTAACTCTAATGATTCTCCTCTGATTTGTATATAAGCATAACCCGGCTCTTTAATCTTTCATTAACAGCAAACCCCATCTCAGTTTCTCAAATTTCCCCCTCTATCAATCAGTAGTAGATCCCATTCTTCTCTGCCATACCAACATTCCTGTAGACCTAACATACATCTACTAAGAACAACCACCATCTTCTTTCTTTATAAGAACCAACAGCAACCCAATCATCTCAACCGTTCTGATTCAATACTGACTCTTCAATTTCTCTACCATCTTCAATTCCTTCTCAATCAGTAGAAGCAGACTTCTCATCCTTTAATACCACCCAAAGAAGAACAACCACAAACCCTAGTTTATAGATCAGAAGCACCTCTGTCACTCGTGTTTCCGTTCATCTTCATCGTCGATTTCTTCCCTCAATCTCTGATTCTCTCTGAATTCATTTCTCAATCTCCTTGCACAGTAGCAAAGGCTGCTGGTTTAATTTCTCAAATTCTGTTTCAGGTGAATGAAATGAATGAGAGAAAGAGACTCTCGATCTAGGGTTGTAATAATTGGATTCAGCCAACCCCTAGTCCCAGATAAGGGCTATCCTTGTTGGCAGCCCCTTAACCTTTGGTCGGCTCCAGATAGTATTCCTCCGAATAGAGTTGGCCCTTAACCTTGACTGGGCTCCGGATAGTGTTCGCCCATGAAATGATAATTTTGCCCTTTTTACTCCAATTGGGTGATTTCTCCATCTTTTCGTCCGTGCGACTCCAGAGTACCTAATAACTCAAAAACACGCGTAAAATACATAATTTACTAGAAAAATAGCAAATAAAGCATAACCAATAGATAATAAATAGGGTGTATTCTACACCCTATCATTGACCAGTACTTTTGGGTGTTCATACCCATTAATAACTAAAACCCAAGTGTTAAAGTCATGAGATTAAAGAAAAGACTACATAGCCATTTTCCACCATAGATAGTTTGAGCCATCAAATCCTGTAGGTACGTTAACTGAATCAACCATTTGATTCAAAACTTATAGGTTGGATCACGCCAAACACAGATTGTTAGCTCTTTTCGTGTTTGCCCGCTCTGATACCAATTGAAAAGACGAGTGTACCCAAATACACCACAATCTTTTATTTTGATTACAACCTATATATACAAGACCCACTGTGTATAAACCTCTTGGAGCAACAATCACTCAAGGAATATTTCAACACAATGTCCACGTGAAATAGGGTTAGTCCGAACTAGCCTAACACGTGAATAATTATATCAGACAAGTGGAGAAATCCAATACACTTTGTGCGATCGTCTATGGATATGAAATCGAGACAATACAACAACAAAGTGTTCACTTGATAATAGTAAAACCTTATAAGATAAATATCAAGTGCATATTTAACATACAAGTGTAATTACTTTAATTATAATATAAAACAATTATAATGCGGAAATAAAGTAAACCAGACACCAGAATTTTGTTAAAGAGGAAAACTACAATCTTGTAGAAAAACCTCGGGACGTAGCCCAGATTTGAATACTCAGTGAATTAAGACGCTACAAAAAGTAAACCTGCAACTTCGTGTAGACTATACTAAGTAAACTAAAAATCCTAGTTACTCAGCTTCAGCAGTATTCTTGTTTTGATAATATCTAGCAGAACCGAAGTTCTCAATAGATATTTGATACCCAATATCCTAGCATAACAGACGTTCTCTTTAGGACTATATATAGTATATCTTCTTAATGATTCACAGCAACTTCTTCTTCAAATCTTCAAAGTCTTCAATCTTCGATTTAATCTTCAAAGTAACAATCTGCAAAAACAAATTTGATTCCTTATTGATTTGTCGCACAAAACTGAGTCTGTTAATAATGGCAAATCAATGAATCTATCTTACGGATCTAGAAAAACTTAGATCCGTAGAAACGTTAAATCCTTGATCTAGTTTGAGTGAGCCTTATATCATAAGAGAAGGTTCTCAAGAATAAACAAACTAGGTGCAATCAAAGATTCAACAACCGTTAGTCAATCAAATCAATCGAAAACAAAAGATAAACCGCAATTATCTAGTTTCCCACCAACGGTACACGCTAGAGCTTCTCAATCCCAAAGAAGACTTTAAACTGAGCGGCCGTAAGAGATTTCGCCTAATTAGGTTACTCTCCTCTCCGAATAGGCGGCTACACCAGTAACAAAAAAAAAAGAGGAAGTCTGTTGTTACAAAGGATTAGTTTGCAAGAAAGGCAAACTTCAAGTATTTATAGACAAGGAAGTTTGGACACCAAGGAATTTCCAAAACCGAAAATATTCTCAAGATATTCATTAAAGCACAAATTCGGTTTCCATAATTCCTGGAAATGCTCTGTCCAAAAATAATGATAGAAATCTCTCGGAAAATCTAATTAGTAAATGCACATTACTAATTCTTATATTTCCCTACAAAATGAAATTAATAACCTTAATTAAAAGATTCTTAACTTACTTATGTTTCGATCCTGGGATTATCTTCCCTTAGCTATTAAGGAATAACTTTGAACAATTAAAGAAATAAACATTCACACAGACGTGTTCAAAGTATGTCGACATCCTTACTTTGTAAGTTCTCTTTCACACTTACAACCTTGAAACCGATTTGCCACACTTCCAAACAAGTTTAGAATTGGTTCATCGACTTTCAAGAACTATGTGATTGATCAAACAAACATTCAATCACAATCATGGGTTTAACGGTTCTACCAAAAAAAGTTTTGGTTCTACCTTCCATGTGAGTACTGTGCATAGTCACACTAGCTTTCCAAAATTCGGTTGACTAGGTACTAGGATTGGTTGCCAACATATATATGGTATCTAACTTATATGTGTTGCACATGTCCATAGGATCGGTTCCCCTTTCTACTATAAACCTTGTTGCACCCCATACAAGGATCGGTTCCCCTTTGTGATGTACTGCACCTCTTACTAGGATCGGTTCTCATTTCCCATATTTGGTCAGACATAAAATCACAAACCCGATCATACCATCTCAGGTGATTACTTAAGATCGGTTTCACTAATAAAAGTCATACCAATACATAAGTCAGGCCTTTGTGAATAGTTCTACCAAGAACACAAACAAGTTGTGAGCGGTTATACTCAATCACACATATTGGTTGTTCATAAGATATGCAATGAATAACAAAACCAATAACACCTGGCAATTTCCTTTTCGGTTCACAAACAAGTTTATGAACTTACTTCCTTAGAACACATGTAGAACATTGTTCCCTAGGATGAAATCCTCATCTCATACCCATACATAATCACAATAGCATTCAAATGATTATGGCGATGTCTTATCTACAAAGTTTAATGGTTAAGCAATAAACCTCGTATTTTATTCCTTAATATTATGTCTAACTAGGGTGGATGCTTTGCAATTTCGTTTTCAATATACACGACTTGAAAGACACAAGATAGATATGGAACAAGTCAAGTCATAGTTACTAACCTCAAGTTGAAGGATGATGTCTTTGTTGTCTTCAATCCATCTTCAGATCTTTGTGAGTAACTGGAGCACAATACTTGTATCATTTCTAGTCTAACTTATCAAAGTTGACTGTAGTTTACATAATAGCGACTCGAGTTTTGGAACTAAATATGACAACCAATCTTGACATACCAACGCTTGTTGGGTTCAACCGAGCGGTGATCTAACAAAGATTATTGGTGAACTTTGTCAGGTAGAACCTCAATTTAATTATTAGTATGATGCACTGTATATTAGAGGTCATAATCCTGAAAAAGGTTACTTCAGTCTTAAGGGTTTTAGGTTATGGCAAACCTCCGGATTCTAACGATGAGTATCTTCGTATGGGAAAAACAACTGCATACAGGTATCTTGTGTTGTTTTACGCAATGATTAATCATTTTGGTCTAACCAATTTACGAAAACCAACAGATGCAGATGTTTGAGAAATATTAAAGCAAAATCAGGAAAGGGGATTTCTAAGAATGCTGGGTAGTCTTGATTGCATGCATTGGGTATGGACCAGTTGCGCTACCTATTGGGGCGGTTAATATAAGGGTCACTACGCAAAACCAATTGTTATCCTTGAAACTATTGCTTCTTATGATTGTTATATATAGCATGATTTTTTTGGTTTTTCGGGGTCTTAGAAATGACATAAATATATCGCACAAGTCACCTTTGTTTGAAGATTTAAAGTATGGAATTAGTTCTAAAGTAAATTTCACTATCAACAGTCATCCTTACACTCATGGGTATTATCTTGCAGATGAAATCTAACCAAAATGGTCAACTTTAGTTCAATGTTACCTTCAGCCCATGCCGGCGAATTGGGTCGTTCATACAGGTATTTTAATAGTAGACAAATGGAATTGAGGAAGGATGTGGAACGGGTTTTTGAAATTCTGAAGCGGAAGTTCTCCATCATTTGTGAGCCTTATTGTGGTCTAAGTACTTGTGGAAGGCATAAGACTATGCTCACTTGCATAATTATGCATAACATGGTAATTCAGGAAACCCGTCGTAATAAAGATTGGACTAACCATGAAGATGAATATTTAAGGCCTGAGGTTTAAAAAAGTGGATTACCTGCAAGGAACTACGCACAAATGACTAGTGTTAGAGCATAGCTCGGTTGAACTCACCAAGCGTTGGTATGTCAAGTTTGGTTAGTATCAAAACTCATCTAGAGTCGCTTGATTAAATACTAGAGTTAACTTCATTTAGGTTAGACTAGAAAGTCTAAGAATGTTGAGACATACAAGTATTACTCCGAAGACCTGAAGAATGTGAAGAATTAGCTAACCACAACGACGACATCATCTTTCCACTTGAGGTTAGTAATATTGACTTGAACTGTTTCATTCCTAACGTATCTTTCAAGTCATGCTATATTCAAAACATAACTGCGAAGCTGTATATATTGTACATATTGTATAAAACTCTAGTAATGTGACATGATCATAATAGTATGATCATAGTATTAGGGAATTAGACTATGAAGTATAATGCTTATCTTTTGAACTTCGTAGATATGACATCGACATAACCTTGTATATATTGGTACCGAAGTAATCACCATGTATTGGTATGACCGATACATGTAATTGGTGTGATCGATCCTAGTGTGACCGATCATGAGTATGTGTAATTGATCCTTGTAATTGGTGTAACCGGTCCTGGTAACTGGTATGACCGATCACAAGTAATACCATGCATATATGTAACCGATCCTTGTAACTGGTGTAACCGATCCTAGTGACGGGTGTGACCGATCACAAGTATTTCCATAATTAGGTATAACCGATCCTAGTGATTGGTAGAACGATTGAACCCATGTATGTGATTTGGTATTTGATCAATCACATAGTAGTCTTGGAATACAGGTGAACCAATTCTAAACTTGTTTGGAAGTGTGGTATAATCGATTCCAAGAATGCAAATCTATGTAACTATGAAATAAGGATTTGCAGTGAAAATATGTCAACATACTTTGAACGCGAACAGTAACTCTTACTATTTATTGTTCAAAGATATTCCTTAGTACTCAGGGTGATCATGTGCCGAATAAATTGAGAATATTTTAATTAAGGTTTTTGGTTTCATATGCTTTAAATACCAGCAATTAAATGCATATCTCTAGAGAATAAAAATTAGTAACGTGCATTTACTAATTGGAGATTTTCTATTGAGAGATTTCGGAAATATTTGTCAAGCATTTATTGGAATTATGAAAACCGAATTTTGTTATTCATTGCATGTCTTGAGAATATTTTCAGTTTTGGAAATTCCTTGATGTCCAAACATCCTTGGTCTATAAATTCCTAAGTTAGCATTCCTAGCAAACTATCCTAAGAGCCAGGCAAACTTCATTTCTTGTTGTTTCTAGTGGAGCCGTTTATTCGGAGAGGAAAGTATCCTAATTATGTGAAATCTCTTTCGACCGATCGTTTAAAGACTTCTATGGGATCAAGAAGCTCTACGAGTACCGTTGTTGGGAAACTAGATAATTGTAGTGTTATTAGTTTTCGATTGATTTGATTGACTAACGGTTGTTGAAAATTTGATTGCACATAGTTTGTTTATTCTTGAGAATTATCTCTTCTGATATATGATTCACTCAAACTAAATCGAAGTATCGACGAGATCTTTAGAACTGTTGTTAGATCTAAAGACATCTTGTGATGATCCATTGTTAACAGACTTCATTCTGTGCGTGATTGATCACAAGAGATTCAAGTGGTGTTGTGCAGGTTATTGAAGATTAAAGAAGATTTGAAGACAGGGAAGATTTCTTATTGCTTTTCGTATCTTGTGAATTGTGTGCACAAACCTTGGTCAGCTGGGATCCAACTAGAATCAGATTTATTCTTTTTTTTTTAATCGGATTTATTCGATTGATTAGTTGTGTGAGATCAACATTCTCAATATATCTCTTTGAGATCTATTTTGATTGAGTGTGAATCTATGCTTGACTATTTCGGTAGTTAAAGTTAGATCGATCTAACCAGACAAATGAGTTTATTAGATTAAACATAAGTGCCTTTGTCAACGACTCATCTATATCTTGTAGCAAAGATTGATTAGAGTGCTTACCAAACATATTCTTCCTTTGTTATTTGGAATACGATCCAAAGGACTTGTTATTCACGTGCGTGACTCTCGAAGTCGAAGGCGCATGGATACTGAGGGAACTAAGTAGCTAGGGGTAGTCTTCTTTGTCTTAACTATACAAAGTTGGTTTAGATTTTGTATAGCGGCTTAATTCTGAGAGTATTCAAAACTGGACTAGGTCCCGGGTTTTTATGCATTTGCAGTTTCCTCGTTAACAAAATCTTGATGTGTCTTTTACTTTGATTTTCACATTATAATTGTTATTATAATAAAGTAAAATGCACATACGTTAACTCCTTTATACTTGATAGTGATCCTATATAGTTTGGTTATTACCGAACCTATTATCAAGTATCACACTTTGATTGTCGTATTGTCTCAATCTCGTATCCATAGACGATCACACAAAGTGTGAATACCGAAGTTGTTGTATTGTCTCGACTTTGTCCATAGATGATCACATTTGGTAAAAGGACTTATAGGTTGAAACAAAAAGATTGTGGTGTATTTGGGTACCCTCGTCTTTTCAACTAGTCACATTGAGAACAGAGCTATGTATGACAGGTTAAGGGATGATCTCGAAAGCGAATGTGTGGGATGAGTTTGGAAGAAAGGGAGCACGAATGGATTAATGTTAGATCAATTTATTTTTTAAATTGTTGTAAATTTATTTGTTTAGTTTTAAAATTGTTCGAATCGTTTTAAGTTTTCAAATTTATGGTTAATACCCAAATTGTTTTAATCGTCTAAGGTTGTAGTTTAGGTTTTCCACTTAACCGAGCGACCTAGAAGGTATTGAGCAGCCTGAGATGTATCGAGTGGCGTAGACTCTATCACCAAAAATCCATATATATACTTGACCAATTCATCCATTTCAAAATCACACCTTCACTCAATATTTTCTCTACTTTCTGGGTAATTTATGGGTACTCCTAGCTTTAATGAAGATGGAGATTTATCTCTTTTTAGAAATTATGTAATATACTACCCAAAGAGAGGTGAAGAATGACAAGTGAATGGTTTACCCAGTATGAGTTATTGGGGTGAAATTCATGAAATCTTCTGCACAGAGACACGTAATCCTCATAACCGGGATCGAGCTGCTTTGTTTTTTCGATTCATGACTATTAAAAAAGATCTTGTGGATTTTATAGCTATGAGACGGATTGTCAATCGATATCGTCTTAGAGGTGACACTAATGTTGAATTGGGAGTGCGAAGTCGAGATGAATAGAGAAGATGGAAAGGATTTTTTTTTTTTTGAGTACGAAGCGCATTCCCAAATTCTTAAGGAATTTCTCATAACTCGTATGGGATGTTAGTTTTTTAATGGGATGTTGGTTAGTTTTGATGAGATGTTGTCATGTTTAAGTTTTAATGAGATGTTGTTTGATTTTAGTTTTATGTGTTTTTTCATGCAAACCATTTATGTATTTCCGATCCAAGTAATGAAAGCTACTAAAACTTCATTCATCTTAAACAAACTATTACATTTTAATTAAAATTAAAATTAAAGATTATACATTAATTAATGAAGTAGTTCTACTTCATCGTGTTTTGAATCATCACCATCTTCATTTTGACCTCCAAATTATTTTCTCTTGTTACGTTTTTCTTCCAACTCTTCTGCTAACATGTCAAATTCTCTTATACCATTTTTTTTCGATCTGTCAAAATCGAGGTGTTTGCACCAAGAATCTTATTCTTGTTATAGTCTGAAACAAACCTGTCTTGAGTTTGAAGATATTTTTTCATCTCCCTAGTCATGAATTTCCGGTTGTTTATGGGTGAAAACTATTTCTGTCGGTTTTGGTAATTTGGGGTGTGTGGAAGAGAAATGAATCTAAACCCTAAACAAATGCACTGCACGGGATTGCTTGTGATTCGAGAAATCAATCTGTACAAATATGGCCTAAACAAAGAAATGGCCGTTCCAGACTTGCTTCGGTCACAAAGTGAAGGAGATGGGGTTGATCTTGGGGAGGGAAGCGAAGAAGGTGTTGAGATTGTGGAGGTGTTGGTTGTGTACGACTTGTATCAGAAAGCTGAACTGGCCTGCAGAATGTACGCTATCAGTTCTGGTGTTGGGATACGATTGTATCAACACTTGGTTTTCTGTCTTGTCTTGTTTTTGGAAATAGGGAGGAGAACCTATTTATACAAGTCATTAAGCCTAACCCATGTCTCTCATGGAAAGTGGAGGAAGTGGAGTGATGGTGTAGTGGAGTTGTGTGTTAGTGTCACACGACCAGTCTTGCCCACTTCTCCCGTCATCACTAATCGTCCATGACTTCCTGACACGTTCTTGAGATGGCGCGTTGTGCTCTGCACGATGTAAACCGCCAGATCAATACCCCAGTTTGTGACACGTTTGATATCTCGAATGTGTAGATCGTGGGACCCACAGAAAGTAGCATGTGATGCTTGATTAAATAACTAAGTTATTTAGGAAGTCGATATTTATGAAATATCGTGTGTATTCTATGCAGGTAACGCATCGAATATATTCAGCATGTGTGAAGCATCGCTGTTTTGAGGCTTAACGAAATAAGTCACGAATTAAGCGTCTTAAAATAGCATCACGTCCAGCCATCTTCAAGTGATCGTTTGGAGGTTGTATGGGCAAACCAAGCTTTGGCCGATCACTTCATGTGGGAGAGTGGTGGACGGTGATCGTGGTGATTCCCTGATGGTCGCCTAACTCCTGGCTAGGGCTGCCTAACCAAGTTGGCGAAGTTGGATGGAAGAGATGACTTGCGACCCACATCTGCGACCGTTGGATTAGGGTTTAGGAGGTGCGCAAGCACCCACTTTCAGCTCAATTGAATTCGAGCTTAGAGGGCGATTTTGGAGGGAATGATTGTATTGACATGCTTGGGACCCTTTGAGTCTACATCTACACCATCCATCTATGCCTGCGAAGATGGATGGTCGTGACTGATTTGCGACACATGTGATATGCCACAAACCCTAATTAGGGTTTCATGTCCACGCTACTTTGGCTGGACGAATTGGCAAGCTACGCTCTTCTTTTTAGGAGGCCAACCATGTGGGACCCACACTGGGCCGGTGGTGAACACGCCAATACCTGTATGGCGGTTATAGGCTTGATCTAAGCCATCCAAACATGCCGGTGAAGTTGGATGGTCGTGATCAATTTAAGACACTTAGTGGAATTTCTGCGACCCTTAAAGCATCACGCCGGCCGAACTTTGGGCGAGCGTTTGCTCCTCCCTGGCTTGGTCGTGAGTAAGTCGGTCAGGTAAGGAGAAAGTGGGCCCGCCGGTGTGCAGGACAATGCTTGTCCAACCGGTCATGGGATGATCCACGTCGTCCAAACACGCCGGTGAAGTTGGTCGGTCGTGACTATTTTGAGACCGATATTAGCGGCCTTGTTCGTGCGAACCTTCTCCAAACGGTTTCACCAGTTCGACCATCCTTTTCCAGGCTGGCATTTGGTGATTGTTTTGGAGGCGTGTCATGCGTTCGACCGACCAGAGCATAAACGGGCCCGCTGGTGGTCATTAAGGTGGTAGCCTACTCCTGCTGAGGATCGTCTAGGCTAGTTAAATCATGTGGCCAACTTGTGTGGTCTTGATTATTTCTGAGACTGACATGGACAGTCCAGATGCTCGATCGAGATAGTATAACACACCTAGAGATGTATGCTCAATTGGGCTAGTATAACACACCGAGAGTTGTAGCCTGTACGGGTATTTCGTGCATGCCTCATTAGTGACACTTGGAGATTCGTGTTACTCTGCTGAGAGCAACACTCAGTCGTCATGCCGCACCAATAATGAGAGTTTTGCGGGAACAACACAGGAAATACAAGGCAAATCATAATAATGCTAAAAATTCACAGGGTATTTGGGATTGTTGCTACATGCTCCAACCTGGATGAATTTTGTGTATTTAATTCACAAAATATTGGGATTGTTGCCACATGCTCCGTTCTAGTTGAATTAATAAAGCGAAGAAGTATTCATCACTTATCAGATAGCTTTATCCTTTGCAGGATGTCAGCGTATTAAGTTTGGCTTTTATAATTTTAGCCTTAAACGAAAATCCACCATCAACATTAAGTCCCCTGCCTAGCACATAATGGTTGCATTATTGTGGGGTAGGCATTAGATGGTGACAAATAAAGATAAAACTTATGAGACAAAGTTAGATATTACCAGGAGAGACGGGTCGTCCTGTCCTTGGAGCATGTCACGTTCAAGAGGCGTCCAGGCGAGCGTTCCCCTAGCATGATGTCGGTCTTGCCTGCTTCGATCGACCTTGCTATGCCTACTTCGGTCGAGAGCCTGCTTCGTGCTTGCTCCGCTCGAATGTCGGTTTTTCCTGCTTCGATCGACCTTGCTATGCGGTCGAGAGCCTACTTCGTGCTTGCTCCGCTCTAATGTCGGTTTTGCCTGCTTCGATCGACCTTGCTGTGCGGTCGAGAGCCTGCTTCGTGCTTGCTCTGCTCGAATGTCGGTCTTGCCTGCTTCGATCGACCTTGATATGCCTGCTTCGGTCGAGAGCATGCTTCGGTCAAGAGTCGGCCCTGTGCCTGCTTCGAGCGTTGGCTTTTTGGTGCTTGCTTCGCTCGAACGTGGGCTGTTGTGCCTGTTTCGCTCGATCGTGGGGTTGTGCCTAATCGACGGAATTTTGCGCCTGCTTCGTTCGTGGGGCTACTGCGTCTGCTTCGATCAAACGAGGGGTCGTGCATGGTCTTCCACGGTCAGGGAAGCATGCTTCACTGGCCTTGGTATTGTGCTGGACCTTTTCTTTTTCATATACATACTCCGGCTCTGACCATTAACACCTGATTTCTCCATACGAAATACTGACTCTTTTTCCACTTCGTTTAATTGTGGTTGTTTGAAAATGAACAAAGAGGATCATGTTAAGATGTCATCTGGAGATAATGCTTCTGAAGCAAGCTTCTACATGAGAGAGCGTTGAAGCAAGCTCCTTCAGAAGAGAGCGTTGAAGCAAGCTTCTGCTGGAGCGATCGTTGAAGATGCTTCTTCTGGAGCGAGTGTTGAAGCAAGCTTCTGCTGGAGGGAGCGTTGAAGCAAGCTTCTTTAGGAGAAAGCGTTGAAGCGGCTTCTCCTAGAGCGATCATTGAAGAGGCTTCCGTGAAGCAAGATTCTGCTGGAGGGAGCGTTGAGGAAGCTTCTCCTAGAGCGATCGTTGAAGAGGCTTCTTCTGGAGGGAGCGTTGAAGCAAGCTTCTTCAAGAGAAAGTGTTGAAGCGGCTTCTGCTTCAGTTTAACTTCCCCTTGCGAATTACATGCTTCTTGATTGACCACCTCTCTTATGTTGAAGAAATCCTTGACTGACGGTGAAGGAACTTCATGCTGAGCCTCAGTCCCATACGTGATTTACATGGTTCTCTGTCCGTAGTGGTTGTTGCTATGGTGAAGCTCGAATAACGGTTCTTAGCTACAGCTGTGATCTGAAGAGACTGGAAGGAAGAGGCGTGACAGCTACGAGCACGAACTTGGCAGTCTTCATATAGTGGCAGAGCTCGTCTTGTTATTAGAGGGAGAAGTTAATTCTTAATGTTGCCTCATGGAATGAAAAGGAGGGAGACAGTCCCCTGCCCACGAGTATCCTCTGAGCCTTCGACTTGATAGATGTTGTCATGCTGGGTTCATGATGCCGTATTTACGTCTGCGTTGCGTTTCATAGACGTCCAGGAATATCACTGACCTTTGACAACACGTCTGCTTTCTTGAGTATATCATCTTCTTTGGACATCTTGGAATGATGGCGTGCTTGCATCTCTCTAAATTTACCATCTTTGAGATGGGCAGTGCTAAGCAGTCCCCAGTCATACTCCTTTGCCATTACCATCTTTGGATCGTGTCTTTGAGGAGTAGGAAAGTTCCTCTTAAGTCCCGGGTGCAATCTCCTTTGGTAACGCAACTACTTCTTCTACAGGAGACGAAATTCTGAAAGCGTCTCTCATTGATGCTTCTGTCGTCGATACAGATATGGAATATCTTAGACGTTGTTTCATCATTGTGGCAGTCGTGCATGTGGAACTGGAGTTGGAGTTGACGCGCAGGATGTTGTATCTCGGTGGTTTTCCTCTTACTCTTCAGCGAAACTGCTTACAAAAGGCTGAAGGTTGTATTGCCCGTTGGTGAAATATAGGCTTCCACGAACATCGTGAGGCTCTTCATTACTGGCAGGCTTGCTGTTTCTAGCAGGGCAGGTGCTGTCGCAAATGAGCGTTTAGCAGCTTCACGGAGTTCAGAGGATGTCTGAAAGCGCTAGTTTTTTAACAAAGCATGATTGACAGGTACCGCCCTATTGATGCGCGATTACACCTTGAGGTGTCGGCTCCAGTAGAACTGAAGATATCCCGGGCCCGCTCTCGTCCGGGCTGACATAATAGGCGAACCCTTTGTGATGATTTGAAGATGACAATATTCGTTGAATCTTCAGAAACGCTTCATGTAGTAGTGCGGTCCAGACGAAACTTGCTTCTTTCTTTAGCAATGGAGTGAATGAAGCAACGAGCTGGGCTAAGCCAGGTATAAAACGTCGAATTCACCTTGCCCATGAAGCTTTGGAGCTCCACGGTTCGCGGCAGCGGCATTGTGAGGATAGCTTGAATCTTGGATTTGACTACTATATCATCCACGTAGTCTTGAATTTGCTTATGCATCATGTCATGGAAGATTGCCGTCATAGCGTGTTGATACGTCGCACTGGCATTCTTCAAACCGAATGGCATTACGGTATAATAAAAGTTTTCAATAGGGGTTTGAAAAGATGTCTTACTTGCATGCTCATACATCCTTATCTGGTTGTAGCCGCTACATCCATCCATGGAGGAGAACATGCCGTGTCCGCTAGTGGCGTCTACTAACATGTCGATGTTAGGCAGAGGAAAATCGTCTTTGTGGCAGTATTTGTTCAAGTCTCTGAAATCCACGCAGCACCGGATCTGTTCGTTTTTCTTTTTCACTGGATCCACATTAGCCAACCAGGTCGGATGATGAATGGGTTTGATGAAGCCAGCAGCTAGCAACTTCTGAATCTCAGTCTTGATTTGCTCTTCCTCCTCGTGCCTGAATTGCTTCGGAGACTGTTTGATCGGCTTGGATCCGTGTATGACATATAGATGATGGGTGACCGATTTTTCATCTAAACCGAGCATTTCTTCATACGTCCAACCGAATATGTCCTGATATTCTTTGAGAAGTTGGACGAGCTTCGTGCGTTTATCTGTGGACAAAGTTGAGCTGATGGAGATAGGCATGGGAGATTCTTCATTCCCGATATTAACGATTTCGAGCTCATCAGTCATGGAGTTGGTGTCGTCTTGCAGATGTCGTGGAGCATCCAGCACCTCTTCTTATGGCTCGTCGTTTTTGTAGCATTCAACTGGGCGGGGAGACTGGGCATCAGTCTCCCTCTTAGTGTGAACGTGGGTCGCTGCTTCACCGGATGAAGAAGAACGCCTTGTCAGCAAAGATGCATCGTGAGGATATGTAAGTCGGTCCCCCTCCTGGATTGACGCCCACGTGGGGAGTGGGATGCAATGAACTTTGTCTGGTTCTTCCCGCGGAGCTTATCTTGGTTCAAATAACTCCACTCCACATATCGGTGCGTAAGGAGACAGCGATGCAGGAATACGAACGACTTCTTTATTCAGCATAGTCTTTGGGCACTGATGATACATCGAAGGGACAATCCTATTGTCATGAAGACACGGTCTCCCCAGTATCATATGGTAGTCCGGCTCCTTTTCTATGACTTCGAATTTCACCTTTGACTGGACGGGCCCTACAGATAAATTCAGATTGACATACCCGTACGTGTTGGTTTGGTTTCCTTCAAAGTATGTCATCGTGGTAGGCTGTCGTACGATCTTGCATGAGCGAACCTTTGCCATCCTAAGAGTCTTGAGAGTAATCACATTCGAACACGCTCCCATATCGGTGATGGCCCTCTTGAACTCTGAATCCTTGATGCGCGCAGTAACATGTAGGGCCCGGTTGTGACCTTCCTCCGCTATCATGTCGTCTTCTGTAAATGTGACATTATTCACAGACATCTCTGGTGTCTTCGAGATTTTTGGACGCAAAGGGGCTAAATGTACGTCTAGGGCTATCTGGTTGATTGCAGCAAACGTCTCCACCCGCTGATTCTTCGAGAGGTGTAAAAGTTTGCATAAACTTTCCACTAGAGAAGCCGCTTCTTGATCCACCGGCCTCTGGTTCATAGTGAAACGGTTGACTCGAGGAGGATCGTTGCGTGGATCAGTCCCCAGTGTAGAAATCTCTGTGACAGGAGAACTGTTCGTATCTGATGTCATCTCGATGAGGAGATCGAGTATGTCATTTATCACTTCTTTGATCGGGTCCACATTTCTTGCCAGAACTTCTTTCCTCCGTGCTAGTTCATCCAGCGTTGGGATTTCTCCATCGGTTGAAGCGACAGAGATAATGGGGGTATCGAAATATGAAAATTCGTTATAAACAGAATTATTCAAAGGAGGGTGAGAAACATTACCATTTGAGGGATTCTGGATGAGATCCGTCGCGGTAGAATCATCCCTGAGGCCAACCATACTTTTTGAAAATCTTGAGATTACAACCGAGAGATTAATCTCTCACTGTGGTCGCCAATTGTTTATGGGTGAAAATTATTTCTGCCGGTTTTGGTAATTTGGGGTGTGTGGATGAGAAATGAATCTAACCCCTAAACAAATGCAGTGCACGGGAGTGCTTGTGATTCGAGAAATCAATCTATACAACTCTGGCCTAAACCAAGAAATGGTCGTTCTAGACTTGCTTCGGTCACAAAGTGAAGGAGATGGGGTTGATCTTAGGGAAGGAAGCAAAGAAGGTGTTGAGATTGTGGAGGTGTTGGCTGTGTACGACTTGTATCAAAAAGCTGAACTGGCCTACAGAATGTAAGCTATCAGTTCTGGTGTTGGGATACGATTGTATCAACACTTGGTTTTATGTCTTGTCTTGTTTTTGGAAATAGGGAGGAGAACCTATTTATACAAGTCATTAAGCCTAACCCACGTCTCTCATGGGAAGTGGAGTAAGTGGAGTGATGGAGTAGTGGAGTTGTGTGTTAGTGTCGCACGACCAGTCTTGCCCACTTCTCCCGTCATCACTAACCGTCCATGACTTCCTGACACGTTCTTGTGATGGCGGGTTGCGCGATGCACGCTGAAAACCGCCAGACCAATACTGTTGAGTGCCAAATAGTGCATATTTATACACCTTTTTATTGGCATTTTACTCATCTTTTGCGCTTAAAAATCAGATATTATCCCAGATTCTGTGTTTTCCTTGTTTTCAAGAATAAATATTTGTATTAATTAATTTTGTGTTTTTAGGTAATAAATAAAGCTCGGAGAATTTGAGGAGCCCAAAGAGCGAAGAATTGGAGTCGAGAATCTAAGGAGCAGAAAGCCAAAGCCCGCGCGCGCATCAGGAGCAACCCAACAAGGAAGACATGGGCTAAAGCTACCCATGACCCGGATCCGAGTCCGTCTCATCCAGGCCGTTAGATTCGATCTACCCTAGATCTGACGCTCGCTCCAACTGTTCCATCAAAGATTGCTTCTCCCGCTCAGCACCAGATCACTCCAAATCACGCTGAGCCGTTCAGATCTTATCAGCTCCATCCTACGCTCGCTAGGCCAGTCCCATCATCTTTTGCTATCCCTGCCTCACAACGAACCGCCTAACCCTATACCCACTCGAGCAAACCTATCTTCTTCTCCATTTTCTCTTTCTTCTCCTCTCCCATCTCCATCGGAGCGAGCTCGCTCTTCCGACACCACAGACCACCTTCGCCATCACCACCTCACCAACAACCCTCCCGACACAAAGCAACACCATCCCCGCAAATAGCCGCACCACCTCTTTAGCTCTTATTTTCTCTCTCTTAGCTTCGCAACCCTAGAAGCTAACTTAGAGAAGATAAGAACTAGGGTTAGGTCACAACAACCATGCATGGCGTCTCTGAGGCGATTAGACAGAAGAGGGAGCGAATTCAGAGTATGGGTGAGAAGAGTTTTGATTTAATTTCTATTTTATTTCGATTTTTGGGAAGAATTAGGGTTGGAGATAATTTTGCTTGCATGTATAAATAGAAGAGGGAGAGGGTGTTTTAACTTATGCCTGGGTTAGCCAGTGTATCATTTAGGTTTAATTTGTATTTCTTTGTTATTTGAATCATGTTTTAAGTTCCTTTGCTAGGGTGTTGTGGAAACCCTAGATTATTTGTTGAGTAAATTAAATTGATGTTGTTGTTATTATTATGCTTCACGAGAATTAGGAGTTTAATTAGCTAATTAATCTAACTCTCTTGTGATTGGTTGTCTTGTAAGAAGACAATGACCAATACTAGGAGAGAGTTAGAGTGAAAGGTTGATCAAATCCCCCATTAGAACTGCCAAGGAAGGTGTATGTGCTTAACAATGTATGAGTGATGCTTAGTAAGCAACTAAGGAACCTGTGATAGAGTGTACTGTGATAAGACACTCTATACTAGGGGGGAACTAGTGAGATTAGTGATGTATTACTTCTTAGAATCTTCCTTAGGTAGGTGTAAGAACACAACATGAGTTAAATTACCTTAGTATAGTGTCTAGTGGTGGAAGCAACAGCCCTGGTAGATTCCAATCAGTTAAAACCTCTTTTATTACCTTAGTTTAGTTCAGTGTCACATTTCAACCTCAGTCGCTTCGACACCAACATCTGCTGTTACCTTGTTACTCATTTGAAGTCAGTTGAAGAAGCCTTAGATCATATAAGAGCACCACAAGTCTCTGTGGTTCGACCCGTACTTGCCGCGTCTCCGATAGACGCCGTGCACTTGCGGTTATCACCGTAGGCCATAAATTATACACTTCTCGAGGCCTACCAAGTTTTTGTGTTATAACTTAGTATAACTTAGTTTCCCTGTCAGTCCAAAATATTCTCAGCTGGTGATAGCCAGTGCTGAGTATCACAGCTCCACCTCAGGGCCTACCAAGTTTTTGGCGCCGTTGCCGGGGACTTGGCGCGTGCCCTGTGTTCATTGGCTCGCTTTACTGTTTTTCAATCATCCCTGTATATACATGTTTTGTTTTGTTTCTTTTAACTCTTTGAATATTATAACTTTGCATCTATCATCTCAGCATATCATCACAAAGATATCATCGCATTGGTATAACTTAGCATTGGTATAACTCGTATTATCATCATTGCATATACGGAATAACCTCGCATCTTAGTGTTAGTATAACTCCCGGCCCATTAGTATCAATATTAGTTTCTTTGCTTTAAGTGTGCAATTTTGGGAATCGAAGTGCCTTGTTGAGCTAACGGTACTTGTGGCGCTTCTTTGTGCAACCAAGGAGGAGAAGAAAAAGGCGAAGCCCCGAGCAACCCCCGCCATTCGGGTTAGCCATTGTCAGCCTGTGTTGTGTGTAAGCCCATTTTTTTTGAATTTGCTTTGAGCATCCGCTCTGTGTACCCAAGGCCTCGAGCATAACCCCGTGGGAGTTTCTTTGTGAACTTTGTGCATGAGCTCTCACTTGTTGTCTTTGAGAAATGTGAATGCATCCAGCCCCCTGAAGCTGCAAGATTGTAGCCACAACTTAGAAACCAAGTTAGCTGTAAATTGCATGTTGCTAGGCCATTTGTAAGCCACAACTGAAGCTGCAAGTGCTAGGCCGTCTGTGATGCCTGTGAGCCTTGTGAACCATCTCCACCTTGCTAGCCCCTGAAGCAGCAAGTGTGGAGCTTCCCCGCTTTGCATGATAGGCTAGAGACCTTGCGGCATATTGCTCCACCTCGGACTTTGTGACCATTCTATAACACTTGAGTAAATGTTGTAAGTTTGGAGCCTGTGGGTTGGTGTAATCTGCGCTTACCCTGTGAAAACCTTGTGCATGCTGAGCTGCTGGCTTTAACCCACACTGCTGGGCTTTGCACATAACTTAAGCCCACATCCTCTGAGCTGCTGGGCTGCTCACAATCCAACCCTGGGCTGCAAACAAACTAAGCTTAATAACTGAAGCCCAACAACTGGGCTATACATTTTTCAGCCTAATCTGGGCTTTGGCCAAACTGGGCCAGACCATCTAGGCTAGAACCCATCTGCTGGGCTGTGCCTTTGGGTCTTTAACTGAGCCCACAGTTCCACTGGACTGTGCAAAAGACTAAGCCCCATATGTTGGGCTGTTTAGCATCAACTGGGCTGGACTTTCCCAACAAACCAAAAACCCAACAAAACCAAACCAATCCCAATAAACCAAATGAAACCCAATAAACCAAACTAAACCCACATAAACCAAACTAGACTTTGAGTTCAATTTGAGTACTAAATCATGTCAGGATTTTGGTCTGCATCTGGGGATGGAACCAAATCCATTAGAGAGCTTGCTTACGAGCACGCTTCACAGTATGAAATCCCCACGAGACCATAATGATTTTAGGGAGTATTATGAGCCTTCTCAGGGCCCTGACCTTGAGTACTCATACCCTAACCATCATGAGCACATGTATCAGTCACCACAGTGGGGAGATGAACAATTTTATACTCCCCCGACTCCTTGTTTACAATCACTAATGGAAACTCTCATGGAGCAAAATGCTAGGCTTGAACTGAATGCAATACATGACCATCCATATAGCAACATGCATGATCATCCCTTCTCTAGTGAACCATGTGCACAACCATTTAATGATTATTCATATGAAACATGCATACCCACTATTGAAGACTCTCCCTCCATTGAACAATGTCACATGTTCTTAAAGATGAACCTGATTCATTTAGAAAAAGAAGAATGGAAGGCAGTTCATGATAGAATGATTATTGTCCCTAATAAAGAAAATCTTGAAAATAGTGTTTCTCTTCCTACTCATGCAACGAACACTGAATATGAACCTAATCTAGAGGTAAATGAGTATACTAGAAATGCTAATAGGGAAATGCATTTTTGTTATGATGATGATGATGATAAATATGATATGTTAGAAGAGCATGTGTATGCAGATAATATGATGGAATCTTTTGGTTCAGAGACATTAGGCATCTCTTCTGTGAACCCTATGAATAATGCTTCTTCTAATATTCATGCATGTGATGTTGATGTGGAACCTGTGGAATTGTCCTGTGAAAATGAGCATGCTTTATCACCTGTATGTGACCTAGGAATAGCTGAATCATCTGTTAATACAGATGATTCAATAAATGTGTCTAATTCCATGCCTAGGTTACAGGATGATATCTCTCCTAGTCATGTTATGCATGAGAATGATGAAAATTATGACATGGAGATTGATGAATTGTTTTATGCTGGTGAACATGATTTACCCTCCTCTGACTTTAGGAAAGTATGTGATGGTACAAATGATTGTATACATGAAAATAACTTAGATGTACCTAACCTCTCTCCTAAGTCACAAATTGAAACTCCTCCACCCAACCTAGGTGTAGTTTGTCACAAAATTGCAAAACCAACTTTTCTAAAAATGCCTAATCTAGGCCTAGAGCTTTGTGCTTCCCAAGTCCTCTTGGACTATTTTGCATCAAAGTATAACACTCTTAAGGAGCCACAGTTGGAATGTGTATGTCTGCCTGTTCTTAGCAAAACTCATTTTGAGTTAGACCTTTTGCATGATGTACCTTTAAAATTGCAAGATTTTGTGCTCCCAAACACACCCGTTCACAAGTTTAGGTTTGGGGGAAACTCTTTCACATTTGCAGTCTTACTTGCACTCTCATTTTATATTTGTGTAAGGCTGTTAATGTGTGTACATATTTTCTATTGGGTTGATCCTCAACTCTTTAGATTGTTAGTTTATGGTGAATTTTTGTATATAATCCAGTAGGACTTGTTAAATTTTCTTTTCTTGAATCGGTTGAGTCTTCATGCGCATATATTATGCTAATCCGATATGATGTCCACTGAGAATGTTGGATTCTAGCCTTGACTAAAGAAGCTCAACCTTGCTCCCGCCGACATACCGGTAATCTCTTCCCTTTTCTCTTATCAGCATAGTTCTCTTGGTATGTGATTGTTTAAATTTTTCCTATCTGTCGACACATTGAGGACAATGTTTGATTTAGGTTTGGGGGTGCATTTGCATTTAGAGTTTTTAGTCTTTTTATTTTATCTTTTAATTTTACAAAAAAAAAAAAAAAATAAATAATTAAAAACTCTTTTTGTACAAACCTCCAACTTTTAGAGATTTTAGAGTCACTAGCATGCTTCTAGCTATGTTTACATAGAGAATCTGACCGAAATAACAAGAACTTAGAAGTACCGGAGAACGCAATCGGGTTCCTTAGTTGATTAGAGCGTTAAAATTGGATTTAACCATAATAGGAGGGCGAATTAGGTCTTTGTTAGATATTCGGTAGTAGAATTGTGATCACCCATAGTGGAGACTACCCATTTTACATCAAGTGAGGCACCAACCTTCAATTTTTTGCAACTTTCTAGAAAAGCTGTTAGAGTGTGAGTCACCATACGTAAATTCCGGGTAGGAATGGTGAGCTACCCAACTTCGCACCAATTTCAGCACTACTTTTGATCTCTTGAGTGCTAGTTTTTGTCAATCATGAGGGTGACGTCTAAAGATGAAAACTCCTTCTAAATACCGATTTGCAGTTAGCATCTCTCTCTCTCTCAATCAGCAAGACCCATAGAAACACATCATCGTCAACAAACGGAGCATCATCAGAATATGGAAAGAAAAATTGATATAGTCCAAGGTTTATGTGCAACAAAGAAAAGAAAATAGGATGAGAATTAATAAAATTTATAAAATCAAGACAATACAAGTTGTGGAAAAATTGAGTGATAAAGTGCTTTATCCATGGAGTTAGTTGTTTCATTATTTGTATTTTTATTTTCACTTATTGTAAAAAAAAAAAAAAAAAAAAAAAAAAAAAAAAAAAAAATCAAAAAAATTAAAAAAATCAAAAATCAAAAAAATATTGTAGTTTATTTTTGCTACCACCATGGTAAAGAAGAGTTTAAAAAGAAAAATCCAAACAACAAGGAATTTGAGTAGAAAAGTTAAAAATTGTCAAGTTTTGTGAAGTTTAGAAGTTCGTCATCAACATTTGAAGACCGAAGACCGAAGATTGAAGACGTTTCTATGGTTCTTATGAGAGAGTGATATTAATTGCCGATCGGGTGAGAAGTGAGTGAGTACTCCCACCCCTTGCTAATGGTTGATTTCCTTTCTTAGAGATCATCAGAAAAAGATTCTTTTTGTCCACACTTCTGTGGAGTCTCCAGATTTTATTTCGGAAGGTTATCCTTCTTACCTACAACGTGTGCAGGATTTCTCTCTTTACTCCTGCCTGCACACATGAGAGACTAAAAAAGCGATCTTTTTGAGTGCAATTATCATAAAACCCTAATGGTGAGGCGAAGTTGAGACTTATGATCACAATCGAATCCGAATTCTTTCATATGGTATGGTTACTTCTCGCTCGGCACTTAAGGATGAGAATGCGTTCTTTGGTAGTTCTAACTTCCTCGTTACTAGCATGCGAAACTCTATGTCCTCATAGCTTCTTGGAGGCTTGAGACTCTTTTACACTCTGAAGTTGGAGAAGGTTTTGTGGGTACACCTCTGGTAAACCCTCACGAGACTACAACTCGTCCACTAGGGACACCTAGGGGTTTAAAGGCTTAATGCATACGCTAAATGCATTCGAGAGACCTACGACAGTGGTATAGTTAGGATTTCTTAATTTCTGTTTCACTTGAGGACAAGTAAAATTCAGGTTTGGGGGTATTTGTTGAGTGCCAAATAGTGCATATTTATACACCTTTTTATTGGCATTTTACTCATCTTTTGCGCTTAAAAATCAGATATTATCCCCAGTTACGTGTTTTCCTTGTTTTCAAGAATAAATATTTGTATTAATTAATTTTGTGTTTTTAGGTAATAAATAAAGCTCGGAGAATTTGAGGAGCCCAAAGAGCGAAGAATTGGAGTCGAGAATCTAAGGAGCAGAAAGCCAAAGCCGCGCGCGCGCGATCGAGCAACCCAACAAGGAAGACATGGGCTAAAGCTACCCATGACCCGGATCCGAGTCCATCTCATCCAGGCCGTTAGATTCGATCTACCCTAGATCTGACGCTCGCTCCAACTGTTCCATCAAAGATTGCTGCTCCCGCTCAACACCAGATCACTCCAAATCACGCTGAGCCGTTCAGATCTTATCAGCTCCATCCTACGCTCGCTAGGCCAGTCCCATCATCTTTTGCTATCCCCTCTCACAACGAACCGCCTAACCCTATACCAACTCGAGCAAACCTATCTTCTTCTCCATTTTCTCTTTCTTCTCCTCTCCCATCTCCATCGAGAGCGAGCTCTGCTCTTCCGACACCACAGCCCACCTTCGCCATCACCACCTCACCAACAACCCTCCTGACACAGCAACACCATCCCTGCAAACAGCCGCACCACCTCTTTAGCTCTTATTTTCTCTCTCTTAGCTTCTGCAACCCTAGAAGCTAACTTAGAGAAGATAAGAACTAGGGTTAGGTCACAACAACCATGCATGGCGTCTCTGAGGCGATTAGACAGAAGAGGGAGCGAATTCAGAGTATGGGTGAGAAGAGTTTTGATTTAATTTCTATTTTATTTCGATTTTTGGGAAGAATTAGGGTTGGAGATAATTTTGCTTGCATGTATAAATAGAAGAGGGAGAGGGTGTTTTTACTTATGCCTGGGTTAGCCAGTGTATCATTTAGGTTTAATTTGTATTTCTTTGTTATTTGAATCATGTTTTAAGTTCCTTTGCTAGGGTGTTGTGGAAACCCTAGATTATTTGTTGAGTAAATTAAATTGATGTTGTTGTTATTATTATGCTTCACAGAATTAGGAGTTTAATTAGCTAATTAATCTAACTCTCTTGTGATTGGCTGTACTGTAAGAAGACAGCCAATACTAGGAGAGAGTTAGAGTGAAAGGTTGATCAAATCCCCCATTAGAACTGCCAAGGAAGGTGTATGTGCTTAACAATGTATGAGTGATGCTTAGTAAGCAACTAAGGAACCTGTGATAGAGTGTACTGTGATAAGACACTCTATACTAGGGGGAACTAGTGAGATTAGTGATGTATTACTTCTTAGAATCTTCCTTAGGTAGGTGTAAGAACACAACATGAGTTAAATTACCTTAGTATAGTGTCTAGTGGTGGAAGCAACAGCCCTGGTAGATTCCAATCAGTTAAAACCTCTTTTATTACCTTAGTTTAGTTCAGTGTCACATTTCAACCTCAGTCGCTTCGACACCAACATCTGCTGTTACCTTGTTACTCATTTGAAGTCAGTTGAAGAAGCCTTAGATCATATAAGAGCACCACAAGTCTCTGTGGTTCGACCCGTACTTGCCGCGTCTCCGATAGACGCCGTGCACTTGCGGTTATCACCGTAGGCCATAAATTATACACTTCTCGAGGCCTACCAAATACCCCAGTAAGTATCCCCCAGTTTGTGACACATTTGATGTCTCGAATGTGTGGATCGTGGGACCCACAGAAAGTAGCATGTGATGCTGGATTAAATAACTAAGTTATTTAGGAAGTCAATATTTATGAAATATCATGTGTATTATATGCAGGTAACGCATCGAATATATTCAGCATGTGTGAAGCATCGCTGTTTTAAGGCTTAACGGAGTAAGTCACGAATTAAGCGTCTTAAAATAGCATCACGTCCAGCCATCTTCGAGTGATCGTTTGGAGGTTGTATGGGCAAACCAAGCTTTGGCCGATCACTTCATGTGGGAGAGTGGTGGACGGTGATCGTGGTGATGCCTTGTTGGTCGCCTAACTCCTGCCTAGGGCTGCCTAACGAAGTTGGCGAAGTTGGATGGACGAGATGACTTGCGACCCACATCTACGACCGTTGGATTAGGGTTTAGGAGGTGCTCAAGCACCCACTTTCAGCTCAATCGAATTCGAGCTTAGAGGGCGATTTTGGAGGGAACGATTGGTCCTGTATGGAGGTGGGCCACCGATGTTCATGTCCGTGCTAGCTCATCTCGTAGGGGTGCGATCTAAACCACTTGATTCGTCCGGCGAAGAGGAGTGGTCGAGATTGGTTTGCAATTGGAAACCGCGCGACCATGCCTAGTTTGGGGCCACGAATCGAGGCGCTCGGCCATGGACGGCCTTGGTCGATTGGTCACACATATAGACGGGCCCACGGTGATTGTATTGACATGCTTGGGACCCTTTGAGTCTACATCTACACCATCCATCTATGCCTGCGAAGATGGATGGTCGTGACTGATTTGCGACACATGTGATATGCCGCAAACCCTAATTAGGGTTTCATGTCCACGCTACTTTGGATGGACGAATTGGCAAGCTACTCTCTTCTTTTTGGGAGGCCGAACATGTGGGACCCACATTGGGCCGGTGGTGAACACGCCAATACCTGCCTAGCGGTTATAGGCTTGATCTAAGCCATCCAAACATGCCGGTGAAGTTGGATGGTCGTGATCAATTTAAGACACTTAGTGGAATTTCCTGCGACCCTTAAAGCATCACGTCGGTCGAACTTTGGGCGAGCGTTTGCTCCTCCCTGGCTTGGTCGTGAGTAAGTCGGTCGGGTAAGGAGAAAGTGGGCCCGCCGGTGTGGAGGACAATGCTTGTCCAACCGGTCATGGGATGATCCACGTCGTCCAAACACGCCGGTGAAGTTGGTCGGTCGTGATTATTTTGAGACCGATATTGGCGGCCTTGTTCGTGCGAACCTTCTCCATACGGTTTCACCAGTTCGACCATCCTTCTCCAGACTGGCGTTTGGTGATTTTTTTGGAGGCATGTCATGCGTTCGACCGACCAGAGCATAAACGGGCCCGCTGGTGGTCATTAAGGTGGTAGCCCGCTCCTGCTGAGGATCGTCTAGGCTAGTTAAATTATGCGGCCAACTTGCGTGGTCGTGATTATTTCTGAGACTGACATGGACAGTCCAGATGCTCGATCGGGCTAGTATAACACACCGAGAGATGTATGCTCAATCGGGATAGTATAACACACCGAGAGTTGTAGCCTGTACGGGTATTTCGTGCATGCCTCATTAGTGACACTTGGAGATTCGTGTTACTCTGCTGAGAGCAACACTCAGTCGTCATGCCCCACCAATAATGAGAGTTCTGCGGGAACAGAACAGGAAATTCAAGGCAAATCATAATAATGCTAAAAATTCACAGGGTATTTGGGATTGTTGCTACATGCTCCAACCTGGATGAATTTTGTGTATTTAATTCACAAAATATTGGGATTGTTGCCACATGCTCCGTTCTAGGTGAATTAATAAAGCGAATAAGTATTCATCACTTATCAGATAGCTTTATCCTTTGCAGGATGTCAGCGTATTAAGTTTGGCTTTTACAATTTTAACCTTAAACGAAAATCCACCATCAACACCGGTCAACTGCTCTATGTTTTTCAACGGTCTTATGATGATCCATAAATGTTACCAAAAAAACTTAAGTTACTTCTCCTTCTTGTGCAGCTTTTCTCGCTCCTCTTGCAATGTTTCTTCCTAATTGTTTTCTCTTAATCGCAGCATTGAGATTCAAGTTGGAGTTTTAGTTTTTTGTGGTGTATGATGAAGAAAATGGATTATCTAGAGGGGGTTGAGATTATTAATATGTTTTTGAACTTGGTGTTGAAGGACAAGAAGGGTATGGTGACCTTTCAGGTACACGCTGCATATTTGCTAACATTTCTGTATTATATTTAGGCAACACTTTCAAAATATGATAATAACTTTCATAAGCAAAAAATTTCCCATTCTGTGGTGCCAATCATTTCGACACTTTCGTTCCACATCAACATCAACAAGACCGCTCGATCGAGGATGAACAACTTGCATTATAACAGCAACATACAAGGCAACCTGGGTGTTAATTGTAACGAAGCGACCCAACAATCCATTTGCATCATGAACCTTGATGTTCATTGTTTCTTCACAAAATTTATGAAATATGTTATCCCACAACTTGTTACTTTGTTGTTGAGGCCATTGATACTATCTTGTGTAAAAAAGCATAGTTTCTGCAAATGCTTTCATATTCGGCTATGACAAAATTGCACTCCTAATTTTGTTACGCTTGCTCTATATTCAAAAAATTATACAATAGTAGTGAATTATAGGGAAGATGGGAGTTGGATGATGAAATTTGTGTTAGATTATGACAAATGTAAGAAGTGGGAAGAGTAGAGAAGGTGTGAGTTGAAATGAAGTTGGAATTGAGTATTTATAGGGGGTGGATTTATGGTCATTGGATCGTATATACTGAGCGGTGTAATCTGCACCTAGTGGTCGAGATTTTACCGCTAGTGAATTATACCATTACACCAAGCGGTGGACCTCACCTGGCTAAGTCGAAATTTGCTACTTAGCCAGGTTTGTTTGCCACTTTGCCATGCCCATAGTGGGTGCAAAAGTGGCAAACTCATGGCTTAACCATGCACACAGGAATAACATAATAGATGAACTATATTATTAAACAAGGGTATATTTCTGATTCTATCATTTTAATTGATTATCGTTAGTATAAGAAATGTGTATAGTTTGATAGCCATGTTTGTATTCATTAGGTAAGAATTTTAAAATGTTTTTCAATGGCATAAAGTTTCGAATATCCTTGGTATAGTTTGAAAAATAAATCAATCTAAATCTCACCGGTATTCATAAAGGTATAATTGTAAGATAAAAATACTTTGATCTTCTCCTTACCTTAAAATTTGTGCAAACTTGAACGAAGTCATCTATTTAGCGACGGAGGGAGTATAAAATACTACTATTATTAGTGTTATTGTTATTATTTTATGCAATTTTTTTAAACTTATTATTGTCAAAGAAATGGTTATTTTTGCAACAAGATTAAAGAATTAATTAGTTAATTGAAATTACTAATTCCACAATTTCCGCTTTCACTGTTTTGGTAAGCTACTTTATACATATAGGTTTTAAAAGTTGGCTCAAAGTAGAAGTGCTTTCAGAGCATGTACGACAATAGGTCAAAAAGATCCTAGGTAGATTTCATACTGAGTTCAAATAAGGCCCTTTGTCTTAAAACTCATCTCTAGTAGTTAAGGTTATAACCTATATTTTAGATTTAAATAAACGTAATAATATATTTTTTTTCGTATAATTTTGTATTAAATATGAATCTTTTTAAATAAAATTAATGATGTGAAGGTGTAACCGAAGGTGTAGTTAAAACTTTCTTTAATTCCTTTATATTTATTATTTCATCCCTCCTAGTTTGTAGTACCTAATTATTGGATATGAAATTATGCTAAATGGGGATCTAAAATCCTACTCTATGTGTCATGAGAAAATAAAATTCTCACCCTCTATTTACAGATGCTCTTAAAGAAAACTACTCTAATTTTCTTTTTTCCAAACTCCTTTTCTTTTTCAAGAAAGGTTATAAGTACTTTTGAGGGGATAAAAAAAATCCCAAACAGGACTTTGAGCTAACCTGTCTAGTGGCGGAGCGAGTAGTGAGTAATGATCAAGGAAATAAAGGAGGACCAGCGAAGAAGCAGAATGGATAAAACATGACACATAAAAGTGTTATACGGTCCTGGAGAAATCCGACTGCCGAATAGTTACACCATATGGGTACCATAGTTACTTGATGGTGGTTCAGGTGAAGATAGAATATAGAACCCCACGGGAGTTCTAAAAACAAATTAAAGAATAAGCATGCTACACATGTAAGAAGTGTGATTCATTAAAATGT
This sequence comes from Papaver armeniacum, assembly GCA_023531295.1. Classification (NCBI taxonomy): domain Eukaryota; kingdom Viridiplantae; phylum Streptophyta; class Magnoliopsida; order Ranunculales; family Papaveraceae; genus Papaver; species Papaver armeniacum. The sequence goes on from JAJJWW010000123.1 coordinate 103,241, forward strand.
GAAAAGTTACAGGACTGAAAGACAAGACAAAGTCTTATAAAGACTTGTAGACAAATGAAAAGAAATTACAGACGGTGACTGGGACAAAAGGTGATCAGTCACTATTTATAGTTTTTGTTATGACAGGTAGATACAGCTGTCAGGCACTGACTCAATCCTATGGACAGGATTAACCGTATGGATTGATTCCGTACACAGTACGGATGACTACTAAGTCTAACATCCCCCCCTCAAACGGATGCACGGACTGCAGGCATCAGTTTGGCCTTCAACAAACTGAACTATGACTTAGACAAGCCCTTTGTAAACACATCAGCGATCTGACTGAGAGTGTGAATATAGGAGATCTTTAGAAAACCAGTAGTAACTAGATCGTGTATCATGTGATAGTCCACCTCAATGTGTTTAGTGCGCGCATGAAAAATATGATTTGCTGTTAAACTGCCAGCACCAAGATTGTCACAATATAGACGACAGGGAAGAGACAAATAGACAGATAACACTTCAAACAGATATGAAAGCCAGAGAATCTCAGCTGCTGCATTTGCAAGACCTCTATACTCGGCTTCTGTGGAGCAACGAGAAATAGTGTGTTGTTTCTTGGAAGACCAGGAAACCAAATTACCTTCTACAAAAACATAATATCCTGAGGTGGATTTTCTTGTATCAGGGCAACCAGCCCAGTCACTATCACAATATGCAGTAAGTTCTGAGCACTTGCCACTTCCCAAAGTAAGACCTTGACCCAAAGAACCTTTGATATATCTGAGAATACGTTTAGCAAGTTGAAGATGTGTATCTGTAGGGCTATGCATGAATTGGCTGACATAGTTCATGGCATAACTAATGTCAGGCCTAGTGAGTGTCAAATATTGAAGGCCACCCACTAAACTCCTATAAGAAGCAACATCTTTGAGAGGATCACCATTATAAGCAGAAACTCTTGGTCCAGACCCTACTGGAGTTTTACAAGGTTTACATCCTAACATATCATGTTTCCTGAGCAGATCAACAGAATATTTATTCTGTGTAAGAAGCATCTTATGAGCTGAAGAATCTAAGGTGGCCTCAATGCCCAAGAAATAATGTAAGGGTCCAAGATCCTTCATGGCAAACTCAGACTTCAAAGAAGAAATAAAAGAAGTAAGAAGAGAGTCAAAGGTGCCCACAAGAATAATATCATCCATATACACCAAGAGAATCATTCTTTCTGAATTCTTGTGATAAATGAACATAGAAGTATCATAGACAGAATTAATGAAGCCATACTTGAGTAAAAAACCACTAAATCTTTCATATCAGGCCCTTGGAGCCTGTTTAAGTCCATATAAGGATTTCTTGAGCTGACAAACATATGTATGATGGTCTGGATCAACAAATCCATGTGGTTGCTCCATGTAAACATTCTCCATTAAGTAGCCATGGAGAAAAGCATTGCTCACATCAAGTTGCCTCATACTCCAGTTGTTGGAGAGAGCTAGACTTAAAACACATCTAATGGTAGTAGCTTTAACAACAGGACTAAATGTCTCCTCAAAATCAATACCATCTACTTGGTGATATCCCTTAGCAACTAATCTAGCCTTGTGTCTCTCAATAGTACCATCAGCATTTAGTTTGGTTTTATAGACCCATTTGTAGCCAAGCACATTCATAGAAGGATGATAAGGAACATGAATAAAACTATCATTCTCATGTAATGCAGTGTATTCATTTTTCATAGCATTGACCCAAACAGGCAACTTAATAGCTTCTTTAAAAGTTTTTGGTTCAAGGGGTGGTTTAAGTAAAGTAGCAAGAGCAAGAGGTACTAGATGCTTGAGGGTAGTATTAGCTACAAAATCCTTAGATAAAGCTTTGGGTACATGAATACCTGATTTAGATCTGGTATGCATACCACAAGAAGCTGGAGGAGGAGCAAGAATGCCATTGAACTCTTGTGAAGTAGAAGCACCAGAAGTAGTGGACTGAGCTGTGATGGATGACCGGTTGTCAGCCGACACAAATATAATTACACTTTCTTACTACTCAAAATATATAATGAAGCAAGGGCAAGAAAGGATCGTTCCCACAGAGAGGTCTTGGTTGTCAATATGTTATGGTTTCCTATATAAAACACCGGGGGTTTGCTGATTTTTATATACTAAAATAAAATAAAAGCAAAACAAATAAAAGTAAACACGCAAATCAAGGATGTGAAAGTATTGGATAAAGGTTTCATCTTCAATTGTAAACAAGTTTATGAATATATGAATAGAATTCGTATTTAATCTCGCTATCATCTAAAGCCATAGAATACCTTATTGCACGAATACTCCGTAATTTCCTAAGTCATCAACACACACATTAGGGCTGCGTATGTGAATTCTACCTAAAGAATAACCTAACGCCTTGCGCTAATCAAGTTCAATTCCTAGGAGCATTAAGTTTCAGAAATAGGCTAATCAAAGCAATTGAAATACATTGCGCAAACAATTCGAACAAAGGTCAATTTCTACATATGACTTCAAGGATGTATCACTACACCCTAGAATCATATCATGCTACTCGTATTCAAGGTTATCGCTCGATGAAAAACCCTAAAATAGCTATAGATAAGGATGTGAGTTCAATCAATTCTAGACTTAACTAAACAAACATTCAATCATATTGCAATACATTAATCATGCAATTATTATAACCCGTAGAAATCAAACGATAATATTGAGAGAAAACTAATTCATAAAAATCATAACTTGGTTGCAAAATCCAACTACATCTTCAACCAATAATAAAAACTTAGTTACTTGTGTTTTTGGAAATCATCATAGAAAGCAAAGAAGAAAACTATCATGTGAAAACCTAGAACAAAAGTAGAAGTCTCCCTCCTGGAGATATCTTGGTTTAAAGAAAGACTTTTCTATTTATATGCTTCTCAATTTCCATAAAGGATACTCCTTACAATATTAGGTCTTCTCAAAATCCATCTCCAAGTGGTCCACCAAGCCCATGTGTGAGAAAAAACCCATGTAAAATTATGTCCAAAACTCGTCGCCGGAAATCTGGTATTGTGGTCGGAACTTGGCCGGAAGGGTCGCCGGAAAACGTCATCAGGTGACCGGCAAAGTCCGCCCGGTCACCGGTCAACGAGTCAACGGGTCAGATCGGTGGGTCAACTCGGTCAAGCACCTAGTCAACGAGTCAGATGACTCAACACAGAAGTCAGACCTGAGTCAGGTAGTGCCAGTCAGATTGAAACAGGTCTGAGTTAGGGCTAACTCATCTGAATCAGAGCCTAACTGATTGCCAGGCCAAAGCCATTTCGCAGAGGCCAAATGTGTTGCACCAGGATGGTGCATCACTACTTCTCTTCCAGCCATAATGGCCTTCCATCTTCACAGCTTCATCTATTCCCCTGCTCATCCATTTCTCTTCATAGCATCACCGTAACATGCTCGCAATGTCATAATTACTCGCTTCTTTCCCCGATCTATTGCTTTCAACCATTCCTAGTCTCGGTCCCTCGCCAACCGCAAAGCACTATTATCGGTTCCATGCCCGCACTCTACTCAACAGCGCTGTGTCGACTCCATTGCAAAGCAATTGGCAGCTACACTGCAATTTCCTGTCAAGCCCTGAGCATCACCTGTACTTTCCCCTAGAACTGAGTTCAATCAACACCAGATACTCAATGCTTGCTCCCATATTCAACTTCAATCACCACTATCCATTACCAACATCTCGGCTCATCCCCAGAACTGCACTTTCTCCCCTGGGTTCCATTCCAGCTGCCACTTTAACCTGCAGCTGCATCTTCTCAGCTCACAACTCCTTGGCAGAACTCCATCTCAGTCCATGCCTGCAATTCACATACCACCAATGCACACCACAACCTAACTCTCACAACTCCATTCTCATACTTACAACAGCACCAGCAAGCACTATTCCCCTCTCCATTTGAACCTGTAATTGCTCAGTTCTCAGCTGCAACCTACAAACTCCATGGCAGCTATATCATCTCAGTCATTTCACCAACCCATTTTCCAAGTCTTCCTCCTCAGCAACGAATCATCACGATTCATGACTCGCTGCAGTTGCATTGTTGCCACTGTCATTTCACTTTGCAGCTCAACTCAAAACCAGCTCAGAGTCACAGCTCTCATTCATTAGCATCATCCTAGTACCCTGCAGTTCCAACTCCAGCTTAACCTGTTACTGCAAGACCACCTCAGCTCCAGCCATAAGTCCTTGCTACTTCAACATCCACCTGAGCTCAGGAATCCACAATACCCATCACCTGCAACTCCAAATAACCACCAACATATCTCAATTGAGCCTCAGTCATCATCATCCTTCTTCCAACTTCATTTGAGTCTTCAAATTCCTTCATTCTTCTTCAATCGACATGACCTTCATTTCCACCAAAGATCAAACCTTGTTCTTCTCGGCTTCAAGTCAGACATTTAACTGTTTCCATCAAATAAAACCCAGTGGTATTAATTCAAACCCTAACTTCTCGTTTATGACAATGCTCAAACCCTAGCTTCAATTCTTTCTTCTAAACCTTCCCATTCATCTTCCAACATCAAACCCATCTTTGTTCGTCAATTTGTAACACCATAGAAACATCACCACTTCCAATTTCTTCTCCATGTGTTCATATCACAACCTAGAAACTCGATTCAGTTGGATTTTCTTCACATCTCGATCAACACAATTAACAGAAACGACTTCATCTCATCACCAGCAGCTCTCAGATCCCCTTTTCTTCTACTCGATTTCAACAGCATCATCTCTGTCAACCATTTAACCACAACTCAAGACTTCATCTCGATCTGAAATCCTTCAGTCTCAGATTCAACACCCATTAATCTCAGTGTCACCTTCGTCTTCAATACTCATGGCTGAAATCAGCAATTTTCAGATTCAATCTTCTTCTCTCGATTTCAGAAGCAGCGTCTACTGGTTTTTCTTTAACTTCCATAAATGAACTGAATGAGAGGACACCTCTCGATCTAAGGTTATGAGATGGGGCTGGATAATGACACCCATCTGCATCAGATAAGGGATACCCCAGTGGATGCCCCATAACATTTGGTCACCCCTTAACCACAGCTGGCTGCATTTAATACTCCTCCTAATAGAGTTGCCCCTTAACCTTGGCTCAGCTCCCAATAGCATGTGAAATGATAGTCACGCCTTTTTGACTCAATTTGAATGATTTCCGCTTCTTTTCCTCCGTGCGACTCCAGAGTACCTAATAACTCAAAAACACACGTAAAATACATAATTCACAAGAAAAATAGCAAAGAAAGCGTAACTACTAGATACTAAATACGGTGTATTCCACACCTATCAATGGAATCAACAATTGCTGGTGACTGATCTGATGTGGAATCAACAATGTGAGGTAGCTCAATAGGATTAGATGACTGTGTTGATGAAGGAGAAACAATGCTAGGTGATGCAGCTGGTGAAGAAGCAGCAATGGGAGTAGACTCAACTGTAGGACAAACTGTTGAAAGAGCTGGAGCAAGAATCTCTGAAGTAGCAAAGGGAAACTTGTTCTCATCAAAAACCACATGTGTAGTGACATATATCCTGTGAGTGCTTAAGTCCATACATCTGTATCCCTTATGATGAATACTATAGCCCAAAAATACACAAGCAGCTGATTTAGGACTGAGCTTAACTTTCCTATAAGCCACCAAGTTTGGATAACATAAACACCCATACGCTCTAAGAAGAGAATAAGCTGGTTTAGTCTTGTATAACACTTCATAAGGAGATTTTGATGAGTGCCAAATATTGCATATTTATACATCTATTTATTGGCATTTAACTCATCTTTTGTGTTCAGAAATCAGATATTATCCCAGATTCTGTATTTTCTTTGTTTTCAAGAATAAATATGTGTACTAATTAATTTTGTGTTTTTAGGTAATAAATAAAGCTCGGAGAAATTGAAGAGCCAAAAGAGCAAAGAATTGGAGACAAGCGTCTATGGAGCAGAAAGCCAAAGCCCGCGCGCGCATCAGGAGCAAACCATTTACAAGACATGGGCCCAAGCTATCCAAGACCCGCGACCCGGATCCGAGCCCGTCCACTCCAAGCCGTTGAGATCTCGCCCAGCTGCATCCTACGGTCGCTCCATCACTCACATCAGTTCTCGCTGCTCCCGCTCAACACCAAATCACCACGATTCTCCCTGAGCCGTTCAGATCTCCCTCAGCTAGATCCAACGCTCGCTTCAGCTTTCGCATCGTCTTCTCGCTGCACCCGCTTCACAACAAAACACCCTATACCTATACCCACTTCGACCAAATCATTTCTCTCCTTCACTCTCTCTTTCTTCTCCCACGACTCCACATAGAAAACCCATCCCCCTTCTTCCTTCACCCATACCCATGGATGATCTACCATCACTACCACCTCCATCTCATGTCGCTATCACCACCAACTCCATCCGCCACCCTAGGTTCACCCATCTCTATCTTAGCTTCTCTCATAACCTAGAAGCTAGGGTTGAGATGATTGAACTTAGGGTTTTCACCAACAACTCCAGCATGGAGCTCAGAGTCGATTGGGAGGAAAATACAGGTTTGGGTCAGTGTAGTTGTTAGTTGAAAATGTTTTGTGAGTTATAAATTGATGTTTTTGATATGTGAGAGAGAGTAGTCAGTTTTGAGTTAATTTTTAGGGTTTAGTTGTATTTGAAATTTGAAGTTTATCTTTACTATGTTCACTATGTTCTAAGTTACTTTGCTAGGATTAAAAATGAAACCCTGATTCTCAGTTCTGTGGTTCAACTGTGTTTGATGTTGCTTTTGAATGCTTAAACTTTAAAGATAATCTCAATTATAGCTTCCCAATGCTTTACTCTCACAATGACTGCCATGTATGCATTGTAGTTAGGCTAAAATTGCATTGGTGATGCTTCAGCTCAAGCCTTAGAGATAAATTGCTAATTCTCTTGACTAGTTGTGCTTAATTAGACAACTAGTGCTCTAGGTTGGTGCCTTAGCTGATAACTGAGTTATCATTTGGTGAAACTCCTTAGATAGGTGATAAATTTGACACCTTATCCTTGTCTGTCACAGGAATCAAGCACTCAAACTAGTTGAATCCCATAACATGAACCAGTGGTGGATTTGATAATCCTAGTGCCACTCAACCAACAGCTTACAACTTATCTTGCTCATTAATACTTTAGTTTATAATCACAACTTCAACTCAGTTGTTTCGACAACACCAAAACATCTTTGACACTTACTAGAAAATCAGTTAAGAGCCATTAGATCACATAACACACCCCAGTTCTCTGTGGAATGACCTGTGCTTGCCACTGCCTCCAAAGGCACTGTGCACTTGCAGTTTAAGACGTAGGAAAATCACTTTTAACTGCCTACCAAGTTTTTGGCGCCGTTGCCGGGGAACTGGTAGTGCGCTGTGTAGTTTCATAGTGCTTTCTTTACTGTTTTCATTTCAAAATTTTGTATATATGTGTTAGTGTTTAACTTGTTGTCTATATAACATCATCAATTTTTATATCTTGTTGTTAGCTTAGTGTGACAAGCACCCCTGTATTATCCTTCACATCTGTTTAGCATTTGTTGTAGTGTTGTCTCTTTCTTTGGTTCTTCAGATCCTTTGTAAAACTCTGCCTCATCATTAGCATCTGTAGTTAGCTTGGTTTGTAGCTCATGTTATAACTTGTTGGCTCTGTGGTAACTTCACCTCATTCTTTTATGGTTAGCCTGTCAACTGTAACTTGGTCTGCCCTGAACAGATAACCAAGCTCAGTGGTTAATTTTATACTGCAAGTATTGCTCTTTTGCTTTGATTTGTGCAACATTGAGAACTGAGATTTCTCTCTCGAGTAACAGGTACATGTGGAGCAGCTGGAGAAAACCAAGGAGCGGAACCATTGGTGGATTTGCCTAAACCCAGTGTTATACTGGTGGTATTATGTTTCTATCCTAGCTTACATGAATGATATAGCATGCTTGCCTGTTTAATGATCTTTTGAAGCTCACCTTTGAGTCATTGCTCACATGAATGCATGATAAACCATACCTGTTTGTGAATCTGTGCCCCTCTACTAGCAGCCCCTGTAGCTGTGACTTTGAACTTGGAATTGTTCTGTGATCTCTGCTTAACCTTGTATATAACTTGAGCATAACCTGTGAAAACAAAGTGAAGTCAGCTGGGTGACTTGACCCCACAGACCTTGTGAGTCACCTACCACCTTGCTAGCCCCCTGGAGCTGCAAGTTTTGAGTCACAACTTGGAAAACCAAGTTAGCTCTAGCTAAAAATTTGTAAGCCTGCCACACGCTAGCTGAATAACCATCACCTGTGCATGACTGAAAGAAGACTGAGTATCATTGTGTTTGCACCTGTATCGCCTTTGCTAGGTAGTGCTCACACTTTAAATCCTTGCTCTGTGAGCTCTGTGCCCATAGCTTCAATCTGCTCTGCAACCTTATGCATGCTTAACCGTGTTTGAGACCTTGTATGAGCTATTGCAAGTGTGCATCTGTGATCACAAAACCCTGCTAGTATCTGCATGTTTGTGAGAATCTCTGAGATAGTTGGCATCAACCAACACAGTTGACACTTTGTTTCATGTCAAATGCCCCTGTGACAATACTTGGATTGTTCATTTGCTATTCATCTGCTCTTTCAAGCCGTGAATGATATGCCCCGCTAATATATGCATATTTGTGAACTTGTTCACTCGAAATTTGAGATCAATGAACCGGTTGACACTCCATGACATAATTGAAACTGTTGTAGAATGCTAAAATTGCTCATCTGTTATTACATCCATTGCTCTTGTGAATGTGTGGATCAGCTTCTGCAAATTGTGTGTGCTCCTGTGGCATTTTATTGACTTGTGAATAGCAGAGTTTGTTTTAGCAACTAGGTTGGTTTTCAAATACACAAACCCAGCACATGCTTCACCCTTGAGTGAGCACATCCATTAACCCAGTGCACCACACACAATTTTACTCTCTTTGTTCATTCGCAAGCCGCATTGTGCTTGCCAAAGGTCTGTGACTCCCCTGTGTGCTAGAAATTGCTGTATTTTTTTTGTGTGAGTGTGTGATGCTCTAAGCTGTGCTGAGATTTGCACTTAGATCTGTGCAAACTATTGCTTTCTTGTTCAGTGCACAACTTGTGCACTCAAGCTTGTGCTTGACAACCTGCATAAGCTGAAGCCCACTTAGGCAACATAATTTGTGCATCTGCACCTGTGGCTACCTACCCAATTGTTATTTGATCTGAAACCCAAAACCGGCTCGCACAAACCTTCCCTCAACCTAAGCCGCCAAACTATTTGGGCTGCACATAAACAGAAGCCCAACTACTGGGCTATACCTTTTCACTGGGCTGTGTACATATTACCCAACCTGGGCTCTACGCACAGCTAAAGCCCACATAACCAAACTGATACCCACCTAATCAGTTGGGCCTTACAACATCAACAAGCCATCTTTTGGGCTTGAGTCTTGTATTAGTGGGTCGTTTTTGAGTTTTTGCTTTTCTGTGTTGAACTTGATTGTATGGTAACATGCTAGATGCCCTAGCTAGGCTATGATTGTGTCTTTTAGAGACCAAACAAATCGACTAGTTAGAATCCGCCCGGACGAAATCGTTAGTATACCCAGTTCTTCAACCGAAAACCCAAGCCCAGACCTATCTGAAACAGAAACCATGGGTGAGGAACAAAACCAACCCCGTAGTCTCAAGGACTACATGTACCCAACTAGGGCAAGCCAGCCCTCTTGCATCATTCTCGCTAACGGCCGATGCTTGTCGGTTTGAATGAAAGCAAGCACCATTCACATGTTACCCGTGTTTAGAGGGGCAATGCTGAGAACCCCTACCATCACGTGAGAGATTTTGAGGATATTTGTGGGACTCTGCGTTTTAACCAAATGACAGAGGAGTCCCTCAAATTGAGATTGTTTCCTTTTTTCTCTCGAAAGACAAAGCCAAGTCTTGGCTTCATGCCCTACAACCACAATCCATTAGAACCGGGATGACCTCACAAAAGAGTTTTTCAAAAGTTTTTCCCAAACCATAAGACGGCGACAATTCGCCAAAGTCTAAATGGTTTTGTGCAATTAGAAGACGAAACTCTAGCAAAATACTTGGAGAGATTCAATGAATTATTACTCCAATGTCCCCACCATGGTTTTAAAAAATGGAGACTCGTGCAAATTTTGTATGAGGGTCTAGATGTTAGAACTCGTACCACAGTCGAGTCAATGTGCAATGGTGCATTTATTGACAAGAGTGCCGATGAGGCTTGGACTTTCTTAATCGAAGTCGCTGAAAAGACTCAACAGTGGGAGTCCATCCGTGAACCGAGAAGGACTACCCCCGCAAACAATGTTCATAGAATCGAGTCTGACTTTGAGGGAAATGCAAAAATGGCATCTTTGGCCCGGAGAATAGAAATGCTTGAATTGCGAGAAAATGTAAAACCTAATGCCCCTACTCTCCGTGACCAAATTGATATGGCCACTTGTGCCGCATGCCATAGTTCTGACCACTTAGTGGACAGCTGTCCAGACTTGGACGCATTTCAAGAGTCTAAAGCCGAGCAAGCCAATGCATTATACCAGAGGCAAGAGAACAACCCTTATTCTCAAACCTACAACCCAGGATGGAGGAATCACCCTAACTTCTCATGGTCCAAAGGACCGGTACAAGGGGGACCAACAAATAACAACCAAGGATACTCATATCCTAGAAACCCCCAAATACCACCACATCCTCAGTACCCCGTGGAGAAAAAGACTAGCTTAGAAGACTGTATCGGTCTGTTGACCCAAAATCTTTCACAACTTCAGAAAACTACCGACCAACGCTTCACAAGTCTAGAACTTAAAATGGGTCAAATCTGTGATGCATTGAATGAGAGAGAGAAAGGCAAACTCCCTAGTCAACCCCAACAAAATCCAAAGAATGTGTTTCAAGCAGGCTCCTCTACCTGCAATGAAACTTCACATAGTCAAGCGAATGCTGTCACCACTCTCCGTAGTGGTAGAATTGTTGAGAACCATGTAGGTGTACCACAGTCAAGCGAGTCTCCATCAGACTCATCAGTACACACAACACCGCAGAAAACATCTAATGTAGAGAAAGAATCTGAGCCTGTTGATAAGACCAAGAGTCATACTGATATAGATGTTCCTCTGCCAGGTAATGTACCTGTTGCTCCATTCCCACAGAGGTTGGTACAACAGAAGGGGGGTACCCAATACAACGAGATATTGGAAATGTTCAAAAGAGTTAACATAAACATTCCATTTCTCGAAGCAATCGTGCAAATACCCGCCTATGCTAAGTTTTTGAAGGACCTTTGCACACAAAAGCGAAAGCTTCATGTGCATAAGCGTGCCTTTCTCACCGAGCAAGTAAGTTCAATTATTCAAAACAAAACCCCACCAAAGTTTAAAGACCCGGGTAGCCCAACTATCTCTTGTACTATAGGTGAGCATACAATCGGAAAAGCTTTATTGGACTTAGGAGCTAGTGTGAATCTACCGCCATATTCTGTGTATGTGCGGTTAGGTCTTGGGAATTGCAACCCACCCCTGTCACGCTACAATTAGCGGACAGATCTGTGAAAGTCCCTCGGGGAATCGTTGAAGATGTGCTAATCAAGGTTGATAAATTTTATTTCCATGTGGACTTCATTGTGTTAGATACTCAACCTGTGCAAAATCCTGAAAATCATATTCCCGTTATCTTAGGACGTCCTTTCTTGGCAACGTCAAACGCTATCATAAATTGTCGTAGCGGGATATTGAATTTGTCTTTTGGCAACATGTTTGTAGAACCGAATGTCTTTCGTGTGAACCAACAACCCATAGAGTGTGATGATGATGAATTGCACGAGGTTAACATGATTGAGAGTCTGATTCAAGACTCATTGTCTGACATCTTACCTGTGGATCCTGTACAAGCATGTTTAGACAATTTTGACTTAGATCTTTTCGGCCCGAGTACATTAGTGAAGTCCACTCTTTGCTAGAGTCTGTGCCACCCATGGATATTGCTAAATGGCAGAATGAAGTGGAACCCCTTCCACTCTCTGATACCAAATCTGCCCCACCTCTTGACACACCACCTAAGCTTGATTTGAAACCATTACCTAATACCTTGAAGTATGCTTTCTTAGGTCCTTCTGACACTTTACCTGTGATTATTGCATCATGTTTAGACACGGAACAGGAAAGTAGACTCTTAGAAGTACTTCAAGAACATAAAGGAGCCTTAGGTTGGACCATCTCCGATCTTAAGGGTATAAGTCCCACAATTTGCATGCATCACATAAACCTTGAGGAGAACACTAAACCATCTAGGGAAATGCAAAGGAGACTTAACCCCAACATGAGAGATGTTGTCAAGGGTGAGATTCTGAAACTGCTTGATGCGGGTATCATTTACCCCGTCCCTGATAGCCAGTGGGTCAGTCCCATTCAGGTAGTACCCAAGAAGTCTGGCATTACTGTAGTTCACAATGAGAGGAATGAACTTGTCCCACCCGTGTGACCACAGGGTGGCGAGTTTGTATTGATTATAGAAAATCGAACACAAGTAACCAAGAAAGACCATTTTCCCCTTCCCTTCATTGACCAAATCTTTGGAAAGGTTAGCAAAACATAGTCACTACTGCTTCTTAGATGGATATTCTGGCTACAACAAAATTCACATAGCACCCGAAGACCAACAAAAGACCACGTTTACATGTCCTTATGGAACATTTGCTTATCATCGTATGCCTTTTGGGCTGTGCAATGCACCCGCTACTTTTCAACGTTGCATGATGAGCATATTTTCCGACATGGTAGATAAGTTTCTTGAGATTTTTATGGATGATTTTTCGGTGTTTGGTTCTTCTTTTGATGAGTGTTTGCATCACCTCACTTGTGTGTTGATTAGGTGTAAAGAAAAGAATTTGGTTTTGAATTGGGAAAAATGTCATTTCATGGTTAACTCAGGCATTGTTTTAGGGCATATTATCTCGGAAAAAGGCATAGAAGTAGACAAAGCCAAGGTAGATCTCATTCAACACTTGCCTCAACCTTGTTCCCGTGAGGGACATCAGATCATTTCTAGGCCATGCGGGTTTTACCGCCGATTCATCAAAGACTTTAGTAAAATTTCACGACCTTTGTGCAATCTTCTTGCAAAAGATGTTGCATTTGTCTTTGATGATGCTTGTAAGGAAGCATGGGAGCAATCAAGGCTCTCCTTACATCTGCCCCTATAGTCGGACCACCTGATTTGGACATTACCATTTGAGATTATGTGTGATGCGTCGACTATCTTTGTAGGAGTGTTTTGGGCCAACGAGTAGACAAACTCCCTTATGTGATCTATTATGCTAGTAAAACACTTAATGATGCTCAACTGAATTATTCCACAACCGAGAAGGAGTTGCTAGCTGTTGTGTTTGCATTAGACAAGTTTAGATCTTATCTAATAGGGTCTAAGGTCATCATTTATTATGATCATGCTGCATTGAGATATTTTTTGTCTAAGAAAGATGCTAAGGCTCGTCTAATTCGATGGATACTCTTGTTACAAGAGTTTGACCTCGAAATTCGAGATAAGAAAGGGTCGGAAAATGTTGTTGCTGATCACTTGTCTAGGTTGAATGTCGAATCCACGATGAATACGTGTTGATTAGGGAATCATTCCCGATGAGCAATTGATGCTTGTGTCCGAAATGCCATGGTTTGTTGATATCGTGAACTACCTTGCTACGGGTAGAATGCCCTTGCATTGGTCTAAACAAGACCGTTCTAAGTTCTTGGCTGAAGTTAAACACTTCCTTTGGGATGACCCATATTTGTTTAAGTCCGCCAAGACCAAATCATTAGGAGATGTGTCCCCAATTCCCGAACAAAGGGACGTCATTTCTTTTTGTCATGACCATGCATGTGGAGGCCACTTTAGTGCCAAGAAAACTGCTGCAAAGATCTTGCAAAGCGGTTTCTATTGGCTAACACTGTTTAAGGATAGCCATGCATTTTGTGTTTCTTGTAACCGATGCCAGAAATTAGGAAGTATCACTAAGAGAAACATGATGCCCTTACAACCCATTTTGATTGTTGAGCTGTTTGATGTTTGGGGTATTGATTTCATGGGACCATTTCCTAACTCTCGAAGGTAAGTTATACATTCTTGTTCTTTGTTGATTATGTTTCTAAGTGGGTAGAGGCCATTGCATCCAAAACCAACGACCATAAAGTTGTTCTTTCTTTTCTTAAGGAGAACATTTTCTCCGTTTTGGAACCCCTAGAGCAATAATCAGTGATGGAGGTAGTCATTTTTGCAATAGACCCTTTGAATCACTAGTGCGCAAGTATGGAATCACTCATAAGGTAGCAACACCTTACCATCCTCAAACCAAAGGTGGCCAAGTAGAAGTTTCTAATAGGGAAATTAAGCATATCCTTGAGAAGACCGTCAATCCTTCTAGGAAAGATTGGTCTTTGCGCTTAAACGATGCTTTATGGGCCTATAGAACTGCATACAAGACTCCCATTGGGATGTATCCTTACAGACTTGTGTACGGGAAAGCATGTCATTTACCTGTTGAGTTAGAACACCGTGCATACTGGGCTGTGAAGAAGTTGAATTTTGATCTTGATAAGGCTGGAACCCGTAGAAAACTTCAACTCAATGAGTTAGAAGAATTGAGAAACGATGCATATGATAGTGCCAAAACGTACAAACATAGGATGAAAGTGTTTCACGACAAGCGCATTCTCGCAAGTCTTTCACCCTGTGTCGAAAGTTTTATTGTACAACACTAGATTGCACTTGTTTCCGGAAAGCTACGTTCTCGATGGTCGGGACCATTCTTGGTACGCACCGTCTTTCCCCATGGAGCTGTAGAAGTTGAAAACCCAGCAAACAAGAACATTTTCAAAGTCAATGGGAGATTGAAACCATTTTCGGAGCATCTTCCCACCGAAGTTGAGACCGTTGACTTGGAAGACCCCATCTATGTGGACTAGACTAGTTCACTTGTGTACATACTTATGGACTAACAATCCATTCTCTTTCCCTTTTCTTTTTCTTTTTGCATAGTTTTTGATGTGTGCTAACCAAATTTTTTGTCTTGCGCTCTTGATTGTTTGCTTTCAAAGCATTCATCTTTCTATGGTTTAGCAACAACCTCTTGCATCCGGTAATCTCTTCCCTTTTCTCCTCTCAACATAGTTCTCATGGTATGTGACTGTTTAAATTCTTTATATCTGTTGACACATTGAGGACAATGTTTGATTTAGGTTTAGGGGTGCATTTGCATTTGCATATAGAGTTTTTAGTCTTTTTCTTTTACTACAAGAAAAAAAAAAAAAAAAAAAAAAAAAACTCTTTGTAAATACTTGCATAAAAACCTCCAACTTTTAGAGATTTTAGAGTCACTAGCATGCTTCTAGCTATGTTTACATAGAGAGTCGACCGAAATAACGAGAACTTGGAAGTACCGGAGAACGCAATCGGGTTTCTTAGTTGATTAGAGCGTTAAAGTTGGATTTAACCATCGGAGGGCGAATTAGGTCTTTGTTTAGATATTCGGTAGTAGAATTGTGATCACCCATAGTGGAGACTACCCATTTTACATCAAGCGAGGTACCGACCTTCACTCTTTGTGACTTTCTAGAAAAGCTGTTAGAGTGTGTGTCACCGTACGTCAATTATGGGTAGGAATGGTGAGCTACCCAACTTCGCACCACTTTCAGCACTATTTTTGATCTCTTGAGTGCTAATTCCGTCAATCATGAGGGTGACGTTTAAAGATGAAAACTTCTTCTAAATACCAATTTGCAGTTAGCATCACTCTCTCCCTCTCAATCAACAGATTCATAGAAACACATCATCGTCAGCAAGCGGAGCATCATCAAAATATTTGAAGAAAAGTTGATATAGTCCAAGGTTTACGTGCAACAAAGGAAAGAAAAGAAAAGAAGATGAGAATTAATGAAGTTTGTGAAAAATTGAGTTTTATTGTTATTTCCATTTCATGTACTAAGTCAATTAAAAAAAAAAAATGTAGTTTATTGTATGTGTCTAGTTACCACCAAGTTATTATTATTTTCTCACAAAAAAAAAAAAGTTTGTCAAGTTTTTGTGAAGTTCAGAAGTTCATCATCAGCTATTCCGAAGACCGAAGATTGAAGACGTTTCTATGAATCTTTGAGAGAGTGATATTAATTGCCGATCGGGTGAGAAGGTAAGTGAGTACTCCCATCCTTGCTAATGGTTGATTTCCTTTCTTAGAGATCATCGAGAAAAGATTCTTTTTGTCCACACTTCGTGGAGTCTCCGTAAATTATTTCGGAAGGTTATCCTTCTTACCTTCAACGTGTGCGGGATTTCTCTCTTTATTCCTCCTGCACACATGAGAGACTAAAAAGCGGTCTTTTTGAGTGCAATTATCATAAAACCCTAATGGTGAGGCGAAGTCGAGGCTTATGATCACAATCGAATCCGAATTCTTTCATATGGTATGGTTACTTCTCGCAAAGCATTTAAGGATGAGAATGCGTTCTTTGATAGTTCTAACTTCTTGTTACTAGCATGCGAAACTCTATGTCCTCATAGCTCCTTGGATGCTTGAGACTCTTTTACACTCGAAGTTGGAGAAGGTTTTGTGGGTACACCTCCGGTAAACCCTCACGAGACTACAACTCGTCCACTAGGGACACCTAGGGGTTTAAAGGCTTAGTGCATACGCTAAATGCATTCGAGAGACCAGCGACAGTGGTATAGTTAGGATTTCTTCATTTCTGTTTCACTTGAGGACAAGTAAAATTCAGGTTTGGGGGTATTTGATGAGTGCCAAATATTGCATATTTATACATCTATTTATTGGCATTTAACTCATCTTTTGTGTTGAAATCGAGATATTATCCAGTCTCGTATTTTCTTTGTTTTCAAGAATAAATATATTTACTAATTAATTTTGTGTTTTTAGGTAATAAATAAAGCTCGGAGAAATTGAAGAGCCAAAAGAGCAAAGAATTGGAGACAAGCGTCTATGGAGCAGAAAGCCAAAGCCCGCGCGCATCGGGAGAGCAAACCATTTACAAGACATGGGCCCAAGCTATCCAAGACCCGTGACCCGGATCCGAGCCCCGTCCACTCCAAGCCGTTGAGATCTCGCCCAGCTGCATCCTACGGTCGCTCCATCACTCACATCAGTTCTCGCTGCTCCCGCTCAACACCAAATCACCACGATTCTCCCTGAGCCGTTCAGATCTCCCTCAGCTAGATCCAACGCTCGCTTCAGCTTTCGCATCATCTTCTCGCTGCACCCGTTTCACAACAAAACACCCTATACCTATACCCACTTCGACCAAATCATTTCTCTCCTTCACTCTCTCTTTCTTCTCCCACGACTCCACAGAGAAAACCCATCCCCCTTCTTCCTTCACCCATACCCATGGCTGATCTACCATCACTACCACCTCCATCTCATGTCGCCATCACCACCAACTCCATCCGCCACCCTAGGTTCACCCATCTCTATCTTAGCTTCTCTCATAACCTAGAAGCTAGGGTTGAGATGATTGAACTTAGGGTTTTCACCAACAACTCCAGCATGGAGCTCAGAGTCGATTGGGAGGAAAATACAGGTTTGGGTCAGTGTAGTTGTTAGTTGAAAATGTTTTGTGAGTTATAAATTGATGTTTTTGATATGTGAGAGAGAGTAGTCAGTTTTGAGTTAATTTTTAGGGTTTAGTTGTATTTGAAATTTGAAGTTTATCTTTACTATGTTCACTATGTTCTAAGTTACTTTGCTAGGATTAAAAATGAAACCCTGATTCTCAGTTACGTGGTTCAATTTGTGTTTGATGTTGCTTTTGAATGCTTAAACTTTAAAGATAATCTCAATTATAGCTTCCCAATGCTTTACTCTCACAATGACTGCCATGTATGCATTGTAGTTAGGCCAAAACTGCATTGGTGATGCTTCAGATCAAGCCTTAGAGATAAATTGCTAATTCTCTTGATTAGTTGTGCTTAATTAGACAACTAGTGCTCTAGGTTGGTGCCTTAGCTGATAACTGAGTTATCATTTGGTAAAACTCCTTAGATAGGTGATAAATTTGACACCTTATCCTTGTCTGTCACAGGAATCAAGCACTCAAACTAGTTGAATCCCATAACATGAACCAGTGGTGGATTTGATAATCCTAGTGCCACTCAACCAACAGCTTACAACTTATCTTGCTCATTAATACTTTAGTTTATAATCACAACTTCAACTCAGTTGTTTCGACAACACCAAAACATCTTTGACACTTACTAGAAAATCAGTTATGAGCCATTAGATCACATAACACACCCCGGTTCTCTGTGGAATGACCTGTGCTTGCCACTGCCTCCAAAGGAACTGTGCACTTGCAGTTTAAGACGTAGGAAAATCACTTTTACAGACCTACCAGATTTGTAGTCAAGAAGCTTGTTGGGAAGTCTATTGATAAGAAAGACAGCTGCTAAGAATGAATCAAACCAAAAAAAAAAATTGGAAGAGAAGCATGAAAAGATAAAGTATTTCCCATCTCTATGACATGCCTGTGTTTTCTTTCAGCTGATCCATTTTGTTGATGAAGATAAGGACAAGAAATCCTTAGGGCAATACCAGTTGAATCAAGAAACTCTCTAAAAGGTCCCTTTATAAGCTCAAGAGCACCATCACATTGGAAATATTTGATCTTAACTTCAAACAGATTCTCAACAAGAGACTTAAACAATTTGAAGCAGTGAACACTATCTGATTTATTCTTCAATGGATAAATCAAGGAAAATTTAGTACAATCATCAACAAATAGAATGTAATATTTGTAACCTAGATGAGATTGCACAGGGGCAGGTCCCCAAATATCACAGTGAATCAATACAAGTGGAGTACTAGAGATATTACCAGTAGTAAGAAAAGGTAAACACTTATTTTTAGCTAATTGACATGATCCACAGATAGAGGTACACTTTGCAGATAGCTTGATGTCATTTGTAGTACTAAGCTTAGTAAGAATCTTCTGAGCAGGGTGTCCTAATCTTGAATGCCATAAATTTGAAAAAGCAACTGTAGTAGTAAGAGCAGCACTATGTTGGGAAGTAGCAGTAGATGATGGTGAAGCAGATTGACCAGAAAACATTGGATATAGACCATTATGCATCCTTCCTTTAGCAAGAATAAGATTTCTCTTCAAAGACTTGATTTCATATCCCCAAGGATAGAACAAAAACACACATTCATTTTCTTTAGTAAATTGAGCCACAGACATTAAATTGTGTTGCAAGTGAGGAACATAAAGAACCTTGTGTAAATTAAACTGTTTAGAAGCAGTAGATAGTGTAGAAGAACCTAATAATGATATGGGAAGGAGCTTACCATCACCAACCATAACTTTTTCAGTGCCAGAGTGAGTAGTAGGATGTTGTAGAATAGAAGCATCATTTGTCATGTGACTAGAAGCTCCTGAATCAGGTATCCATATTAGTCCTGATTGATTGTGACTCCAATAGCCTCCACTTTCATAGGCAGTATCAGAAGGAAATTGTACATTAAAGTCAAACTCAGTATAACTCCAAGGTGAAGTAGAACCACTTCCTGCATTTAGATCAAGACCAAGAAAAGCCTTCTGTGGAGGTGCTGAACTGTTTCTAGAAGCAGAATAACGAAATCTACACCTATTTGCAAAATGACCTTTCTTTAAGCTTATTTGACAAGGAATTTCATCAGGATCTATAATCTGCTTCTGTGTAGGATTAAATTCAGTTTACGAAACCTGGAGGAGCAGAAGAAGTACTTTCCTGAGACTTTGTAGATGAATTATGTGAAGGCATAGGTTTTCGAAATGCAGGATTGTATGAAGATGAAGAATATTGCTTCTTAACAAAGAAAGCAGAGTTTGTTGGATCTGAGATTAGTGTAGAAAATGAATCTGTCTCTTGCTCTTTTAAGAATTGTTCATGACTAATTAGGCGAGATCGAAGTTCAGAGAAAGAAAGTGGAGGTTCTCGGTTTTGAACATTAACTACAAAGTAAATAAACTCTCGGCCAAGACCATTGAGAGTATACATTACCAGATCTGAATCTTGAACAGGTTCACCAATCTCTGCAAGAGAGTTTGCAATTGTTTTAATTTGATGAAGAAAATCATAGATTGTTGAAGATCCTTTCTTGATGGAATGAAGTTGAGATCGCAGCAAAGACTTTCGAGCAAGAAATTGATCACTAAACAATTTTGCCAAATGCATCCATTTTTCCCTAGTTGTTATTCTACCAAGCAATTCAGAAGAGAATGAACGATCAACAGCAGCATTAATGCAAGATCCAACAAATCTATCAATCTGTAACCACTCAAGATAGTTCGGATTTGCAATTTGAGTATTATTGATCATCACCATGGGAGATTCAGGTTGTACAGTTCCATCAACAAAACCATAAAGGTTTGTACAGATAAGAATGGAGGAGATCTGATCTTTCCAGACAAGATAATTTGAGCCATCTAGTTTGTCAGAGTCAAAATTATTGATGTTTTGAAAAGGAATCGTAAATCGATTAGGAAAACCTAAAGAATTGTAAAAAGAAGGTTGAAAAGGTTGTGGTTGTGGAGAGTAAAAACGATGAAATTGGTGTTGAGTAGTTGTGGAATTTGTATTGGTGTATGACGAAGATGTGGTTGTGGAGCTGATTGAGGAGTTGTAGATGGTGGTGGAGGTGGTGGTTGAGAAGAAGAAGGTAAAGATTGATGTTGTAGTGGTGAGGATAATGGTGGAAACAACTGTGAATTGTTGATATTGAGAGGATTGTTGTGGTTGACAGCAAAAGTAGATGCGATATGAGTTTGAGTTGTTCGCACCATTTTTAGGTTTAAGTTGCAGGTTTAATGGCGGTTTGAAGGTTATCACAGGTAAGGATCAGGGAGAGAAGTTAAAAAACCCCTTTGGTATCTGATACCATGTAAGAAGTGTGATTCTTTAAAATGTGAAAAGTTACAGGACTGAAAGACAAGACAAAGTCTTATATAGACTTGTAGACAAATGAAAAGAAATTACAAACGGTGACTGGGACAGAAGGTGATCAGTCACTATTTACAGTTTCTGCTATGACAGGTAGATACAGCTGTCAGGCACTGACTCAATCCTATGGACAGTATTAACTGTATGGATTGATTTCGTACACAGTACGGATGACTACTAAGTCTAACAACACCAAGCTAGTTGTTTTAATAACAATCTAAAGAAGACCGACATGAAAAGTGCATAATCCATATGGTTGCAATAGAGGATTTGCAAATCCCAATGGTTTACTCTCTATGCAACCTCTCGCAACTGTAGATCAAAACTTCCACCTAGAAACAGCTTGCTATGCTACAGTAACATATAAACATCTTAAATGTAGGAAACAGGGAATAAAAACAAAGAAAATGTCGAGGGTATAACTTCATATACATGTTAATAAATCCGGAAAGAAAAAAAAACACATTTTATGATGCATCTCTTAGTAATTTTCATTTTCTAAGTGAAGAAACTAAAAACGACAGAAGGAAAAAAGAAAAAGGGTACTCTAGTTGTACTCCATCCACATCTAAACAACTAGGAGGTGGTGAATGAGGTTAAAAGAAGAAATAGAACTGGAAGCCAGAAAGATAAGGATAACCATATTAAAATTTCAGTCCCTCGTATAACTATTCGTACTCATGACCATGATCCAATAGGTAATTAGCAGCGAGCTCCTCATTCTTGTTGCAGGCAAAGAACACCTCCAGTACAACCGCTCTATCAAAACCCATAGCCTCGAGCTACAACAATACAATATTTTCAACATAAATCATAAACCATGAATTATAAATCATAAATCATAAACTCTACATTTGTGACTAAATTGACATATTTTTTCATCACAGTCTCGGGTCGGGTGTAGTAGTTCCTATTGATAGATTAGACTTTACTGTTACCGTACTAATACTGCTGAAAAAGATCACATTCATCAAAATGGAAGCCATAAACTTACACGTTCAATAGCTTGCTGCTCCTCAGGTGTGACAGCCACTTGTGGCATTGCTGCAGCTAGCTGTTCCATTATATTCCTGATCCATAACGAACAATAAGATAATCGCCACATACAACCTCGGAAGGAAATGTGAGGAAGAGAGAGAGAGAGAGCTTACTCCTCTCCTTCAACGGGTTCGTTGATAAGGCGAAGGAAATCAGTTTGATGCTCCTGAATGAGCCTCACCAGCTGAGGGTTTTGCTTCCCAAGCTCTTGAAGCATAGGCTGTAGATCAAAACAACATTTATAAGTAAACAAAAAAGAATAATCAAAGAAACAGAGATATTTACAGGCTTCAATGAATAACATAAAAACCTGCAAGATTTGTGGGTTCGCTTGCACCATAGCTCGCAGAGCTTGAAACTACACATGAAAAATAATTAGATAGGAAGTCCCCAGCTTCAGGTGAGCTATTAACATGCAAATGACAAAACCCTTTGCAATTGCATTTACCTGTGGATTGGTGCGTAAGAAATCTAAGTTACCTCCAGCAGCAGCATTAGTCTCCAAGTTGGGAAGGCCCTAATTGACAAATATATTGAGCTCAAATAACAAAGAACTGACGAGAAAAAAATAAAATAAAGTATACATATATAGGGTGCACACCTGTGGAAAGAGATCTAATGGATTCACATTGGGACCAGTAGAGGGAACCCCTGGTTCTCGAGCTTGGGCAGGAGGGAGTGCAGCTTGTCCAGCAGGAGCCTGGGGTGCAGGCACCATAACTGGTTGCTCGGGAATTCCCTAGTATAAGGAATAAACCAAACAGCAGAATCGTCAAATAATAGATAGAGGTCATTGAGAAGTTAAGACAATTTAGTCTAATTTAGTGTTCAGATGTGATTCGTAGCTGCAGACCACGGGGGGTGAACAAAAGAAAAAAAAAGAAGACATTAAGCTTAACAAATTTCGAGCATACTTTTACAATTATCAGTAAGCACTAATCAATTCCAAAAGGCCACAGCTAAACAGGAAGATATGCTTTTCTACCATGAAATGTTGCAATCGTTCATTCCCGAAGATGATTTACAAACAAGGACC
Organism: Papaver armeniacum; assembly: GCA_023531295.1. Taxonomy (NCBI): domain Eukaryota; kingdom Viridiplantae; phylum Streptophyta; class Magnoliopsida; order Ranunculales; family Papaveraceae; genus Papaver; species Papaver armeniacum. The sequence goes on from JAJJWW010000123.1 coordinate 126,365, forward strand.
TTAATTTGTACTTATCACTTACTAATAAATGAAGATAAAAAAAAAGGCACAAATTGAAGATACTTCTCCTTAGTGACCTGTTAAAACTAACTTACCGAGTATAAATAGTCAACAGCTCTTTCAGGGTTGTTGAAAGCAGCGCGGAGTGCACGGACTACGGTATCTCTGTCCCAGGTCCCTCCTCCCATATCCAAAATCTCCTGAATAGTTTGCTCAAGGTTATTCCCTGCAACAAGATTGGATGCTGCTTGACCATATACACCTGATCCTTGCCTGCTTCAGAGCGTCATTAGTAAGATTGGATAAAAGAGAGAAATGATGCAAATTAAGGAAAAAGACATCTGGTTAAAAGTTCCAATGCCCGAAAATGTTCAAAAATTCCAATCTCAATTGTTAAGACTACAAGCTGTCTCCACCTTCTTTGACTACCCGCTTCATGTGCAAATTTTCTATAATTACTATGTCTATAATGATTTTCCTTACACAAACAATCTAAAGAGTAAAGACCGAGTTTTTTAGAAAAATAATGTCACGTTGATCAAGGTCCATCACGCATTCCTAAATCTAACACATAATATGTGACACGCTTGTGATTATCTTTTGTGTATATAGATGAGAGAGGGAGAAAGATTCTCACTGAGGTACGGGAACAGCTGCAGATCTGAGTAACAAGAAAGGAACAACCAGGACAGAACGATATTACTGTAAGCAACCGGACATTCTAAGTAATACTATAGTCTATAGTGCCGGAGTAAGGAATTGTAAGACATCAGATCAATACTTACAAGGAAGTTGCGGAAGTTGGAACAGGAGCAGATGCAAGAGTAGATGGTGGTCTGTACAAAGAAGTAATTAATCACGTACCATCACATCATTAAAAAGGTAGAGAAAATGTCATGGATGATTATGTAAATATTAGTTACTCCGTAAAAAATGGTAGCAAGGATACTACATAAGTTCAACTTTAACTTCAACTGTATGTGAAACCCACCAACTTTGAGAAACAAAATCACATTATAATCCTATATTTTTATCAATTTCTAGAAATAATCAGATAACTAGTAAATAATTAAACATAGTTTCCGAATAAATTAAACTAATTTAGCAATGACAAACTAAAAAGCATCCTAAATACCGAAATTATCAAAAAGTTAAACTCACTGAGGCAGGGATGATGCTGGAGCCACAGCAGGAGGCACTGAAGTTGCTGACTGAACCTACACATAAAAATGGCTCTCAAGACAGATTACATGTAATTATATTCACAGTTGCGCATTAAGTAGTCCATCAAACAACACATTGACTGATCTATCTGTAGATATAAGAATTGCTTTTTTATGTAAGATTATACAACAATGGGATTTCTGGCTGTGTATCATACTCAAGCCTTGAGAGTTTGTGTGGTTACTGCATCTTAAGGCAAACCATAAGTCATTTCCATTGTTATCTTGGTCAAACTGATGAGAAGCAATAGATAAAGAAATAAACTGCATGCTAGCAGAGTTTCTTTAAAAGGATATAGAATACATCATATGCCTACCTGACCAGTAGGTGTGGTTGTTGTAGTTGGAGTTCCACTAGATGAGCTTTTGGTCTGAAAGATGCATCACAAAAAAATTGAGTATAGGACATATAAGAAATATAATGCATGTTGAATTGCTGACTCAATGTGCTAATATAGTACCCACTACACACGAGCAGATGAAAACGGTGAAACACTGTATGGAGAAGTACACAAGTCTATGAAGTACTTTACAACAAGCTAGTTTCTTAACGTACATGCACAAAAGAATGGCTTGTGTCCAGTCCTTCACAGAACAATCCAAGATTTAATCGACAGATTCTTCCGCATTACCAATACCCACACAACACTCATAAACCAAGATTGTCATAGTAATGAATCTCCTTAACATACATTCACAAAAATTGGCTTCTTGTCCAATCCCGCTCAGTACAATCCAAGATTCATCTGTGGCTGTCGTCACGAAGTTATATCAACAGGTTCTTCCACATTATCTGACACTATGCTCATTAACCCAGTTTGTTATAGTAATGAAATTCCCTTAACCTTCTAATTGACAGATAGCATATTGCTCTAATAATTAAACGACTTCCACATTTTTACAAACCAATTTAACCTCCTCCTCATTTCGACTCAAAGTAAGAACTCTCGATCAACTAAACTGCCATCTGCCTTTCTGGATAAGTTAATATGCCCATCAAAATGCCGCAGGCCACAAATAAATGCACTAAAAGAGATATAGGAACACATAAGATGGCCAAGGAACATAAGCGCATTAGGCACATAACACCCACCTAGTGAGTACTAGCATACTAAGTACAGTACAACAACATCTATTTAACACTACACTTCATACTTACAAAAGCAATACACAAATATACACATCAATATAAAATAACACATTAGCAGATGTATTACCTTAGTCAACATAATAACAAGAAAACTGTTCTCAACAACTTGGTTTTCAGCCAACGTTGTGTCATCTTTAAGAACTTTTCCCTGATGGATAAGCATTTGTTGTGAGGCAGGGTAAACATCTGATCCCTGAGAAGTTTCTATGCTTTTTTTGACATCAGACACCTGCAGAAAACATTTAATGTAAGTTTCTTGCTTTGAAAATAATATTTTTAATTATTTTGATATTAGAAACAAAAAGATGTAAAAGGCCCAATGGGAAAAAGTTGGATGGCGATAATGCAAAAAAAATACTAGCACGAAAAATTAACCCAAATTGGTTCACCTTGCTAGTGAGATGTAATCACAATTTCCAACCATTTATTCATAATGTTGTATGCTAATATTTTCACCATACATATGAATCTTATTAAAATGTACACGATCAAAGAATAACATAAGCTCCACAGTACAGAGATTGTACACTTGCTGTTCTGTTTGCTATATCTCCTCAGAAACATCAAATAGTAAATTAACAGGGTAATCTGCGGATAGAGCATCTGCCTGCTCGGTTTCATAGATACAGTGGGCTAACCTAAACAGAAATCAAACTCAGCCACCTAACTTAACAATCTTCGTGGAACTTATCAAAACTAGTAATCTAGAACAAGTCTAAACCCTAGCATTCCCGTGCCCGATACAAACTCGCAAAAATCATGAACAGAAAATTAAAATAATATAACCCTAATTACTGTAAAAGAAAACCCTAAAATCAAAAATAAAACAAACACATGATGGAAATTATACCTTATCATCAGGATTAACTTCTATATCGAACTTTGCATTCTTGAGATTTTTCACTGAAACCTTCATAGTTTAAATTTTATTTTTAATTCCTTGGAGTCTCGAGAAGATAAAAAAGAGAGGAGTAGAGAATATATACTGTACTAGTTTTGAAGAGAGATAGGAAACCCAAAGAGAGAAGTAAAGAACTAATGAAACATCCAAAATTCCAGAAGCCTCCTAATTCTTTTTTCAACGTTGTTTCGCCCCCCTCTCTCTCTCCTAAATAAAGAAACAAACAGCTAGATTTCTGTATTGATAAGGACTATCGCATTTATCTCGCGGGTCCAGTGTTAAGTTCCGGATGTTTGTTTAACACTTGGCAACATGGTGAGCCTAGGCCAATATCATGTTTTTTTTTCTTTTTGATTTGATCCGATTGAAATCTCCTAATTCATCTGGATCTAATTCCATATGTTTGATTTTGGACTCAAATTGGATTCAAAAATATGCGAGTCGGTGGCTTGACCAGTTGGAGTTTGGTATTTTTCTAGTTTTAACGGGTATGAATCAGGATTAGGTCTGAGTCGGATTGCAAATTAGATTTGACTTAAACTAGAAAATAAATGGTCTGATATCTAACTCACGCCGAGACATGGGCCGAGTCAGCAAAAAGTAAACACCCCGCACATCAGATATAGGGTTTTTAGATTAGCATAAGGAGGGAAAGAATGTACCACTTTGCTAAGTTACTTGGGGGCGGAAACTTGGTTTTTGTGTAGATGATGCAGGTGGAGACTTGAACCTTGACTTTGATTTAGTAGAACTTCATGATTTAGTCAGGAGAATAAATTTTACAGAAACATACGCATTTTTTCCCCTTTTTTCTCGGTCTTTTCTATCATTGGAAGAAAGGTCATGTTTTCCCCTTTTGATCTTGAATGTGTTCCAAGTGGAATTTTGTGACCCATTAAGAAGTTTTTTCTTTAATTCAAAGGTGGTTCTATAGTATCTTTCAGTTTTGATTTTCATCCTCAAATGAAACTAAGTTTAAAAATTACACAAATCAAATTCTGTGAACTTGAAGTTTCATCTATAATTCAAAACAGAAGGGATTTTTGAGCTACCGACGGCTACATAACATTTTGAGAGAAAATGGATGATCTAACCATCCAGTCTCATCCTACCAATAGATATCTGAAGGTCGTGGTGTTTGTAACTTCTTTCATTATGTACCTAAATTTATTAACCTTTAATTAGTGGATCACCTCATAATCAATATATTAATTAAAATATTAAATGCTGAAATACACAAAAAATGTGTGTGCCATATCTATCACGGTTACAAACACATAAAAAGATCCTTTAGGATTGGATCAAACACAAGATGGGGGTTACTATTTTGTCAATGTTTCAAAATATTACAATGAAATTATACACTATTACTAAAATAATTTGGTTGTGGATTTTTGGTGATGCATATAGATAATTTTACTATTATGAATGAACATTATTTTAGCTTGAAACAGAATATATAACTCTCTTAGAATGGGACTATGTATAATGTCGAAAAAAATATATTTCATTAGTTGTAGGTCAGATTGAAGCAGTGTCGTTATGGCACGGGTGTATAAGGGTAAAAATCGTTTCCGCCGATTTTGGTAAATTCGGTAGGTGAGTGAGAAACTGGTTTAAACCCTAAAAAAATGTGTTGCACGTGAGCACTTTCTAGATTCGAGAGATCAATCTGTACAAGTCCGGCCTAAACCAAGAAATGGCCGTTCCAGACTTGCTTCGGTCACAAAGTGTAGGAGAAGGGTTGATTTGGGGAGGGAAGCAAAGAAAGGTGTTGAGACCAGAATAGTGCGGGAGAGTAGTGTCTCGACTTGTATCAGAAAGTGAACGCTTCGGAAGCTTGCAAGAGATGAAAGCTTTTTTGGAGAGCTTGCAAAGTTGCCTTTTCTGAGAGTGTTGTGTTTTTCTCCTGACCGAGACTTGTCGTCTGGTGGAAATAGGTAAGACCTATTTATACAAGTCGAGATTGAAACATACCCTAGCCTCATGAAGGAAGAGAGTAAAGGGTGAATTAATGGGAGGAGGTGGTAACCGCATGGTGTTTATGGGTGAAAACGTTTTCACCATTATTTCCTCATTTATTTGACCGCTTTATTCCTATTCACGCTTTCTTAATGTGAGCGTAGTGTACGCTGCATGTTGTGACCGCCAAACCAAGACCCTGGAAAGCATCCCCGGTTGTGTTGATGTCTCGAGTGTTGGTTGCACCTTGAGTGCAAGTGGCGCTGCTAGTGGCGCGTGTGGCATGTGCCAATGGCATGTGCGGAATGCCTTTGTTGCGGGTTGCACCTTGAGTGCAAGTGGCAATGCCAGAGCTGCTAGTGGCGTGTGTGGCATATGCCAATGGCATGTGTGGAATGCCTTGGTGGTAGGTTGCACGTTGAGTGTAAGTGGCAATGCCAGAGCTGCTGGTGGCGTGTGTGGCATGTGCCAATGGCATGTGCGGAATGCCTTGGTGGTAGGTTGCACGGTTTGCAAGTTAGGCTACCAGTGTGGGTTTTGGCATGTGCCAATGGCACGTACGGCCAAGTTGGCCTAGGTTGCACGGCTTGCAAGTTAGGCTACCAGCGTGCGTGTTTGGCATGTGTCAATGGCACGCATGGCCATTAGGGCCACGGCTAGGTAATGAAAGCTACCAGCGAGCGTGTTGGCATGTGCCAATGGCATGCTCGGCCATTAGGGCCACGGCCTGGTAAGAAAAGCTACCAGCGATGCGTGTTGGCATGCTCGGCCATTAGGGCCATGGCTTGGTAATAAAAGCTACCAGCGAGAGTGTTGGCATGTGCCAATGGCACGCTCGGCCATTAGGGCCACGGCCTGGTAAGAAAAGCTACCAGCGATGTGTGTTGGCATGTGCCAATGGCATGCGTGGCCAATTTGGCCTAGGTTGCACGGTTTGCAAGCCTAGGCGCTGGCGCTACTTTGGCATGGCGCGGCTAGGGCCAAGGTAAGGGTGTTTGGCTTGGCGTGGTGTGACCAGCGTAGCTAGGGCCAAGGCAGAGTGCGTTTGGCATGGCGCGGCTAGCTTGGGCTAGGTGTGGCTGGCATGATTTGCCATTGGCACAGAGGTGTGGCTAGCATGGTTGGCATGCTTTGACGCGTTTGGTGTGAATAGCATAGCTAGGGCCAAGGCAGAGTGTGTTTGGCATGGCGCTGCTAGCTTGGGCTAGGTATGGCTGTCATGATTTGCCATTGGCATGGAGGTGCGGCTAGCATGCTTTGGCGCGTTTGGTGTGACTAGCATATCTAGGGCCAAGGCAGAGTGTGTTTGGCATGGCACGGCTAGCTTGGGCTAGGTGTCGCTGGCATGATTTGCCATTGGCACGGAGGTGCGGCTAGCATGGTTGGCATGCTTTGGCGCGTTTGGTGTGACTAGCATAGCTAGGGCCAAGGCAGAGTGCATTTGGCATGGCGCGGCTAGCTTGGGCTAGGTGTGGCTGGCATGATTTTCCATTGGCACGGAGGTGCGGCTAGCATGGTTGGCATGCTTTGGCGCGTTTGGTGTGACTAGCATAGCTAGGGCCAAGGCAGAGTGTGTTTGGCATGGCGCGGCTAGCTTGGGCTAGGTGTGGCTGGCATGATTCTCCATTGGCACAGAGGGGAATTAGGGTTTTGTTCGTTGTAACCCTAATTTGAAAAAATACCCCCTATTAATTACTGACTACATGCATTGAATGTTCTAATAAATGTGTCACTGGTGACATTAGGTTATTTGGGTTTTACGATTTTACCCTTTATCTAAAAACCACCATCAACATTAAGTCCCCTGCTTAGCTCGCAACAGGGGATTTGTTGCGAGGTAAGCATAAGATGGTGACAGACTATCTGTGATAAATCGTAAAGAGAATTGAGGAGGCTTGTCGACCTTTTTATAGATAGGATTTGGAATCCTTGCCTCCGCGATTTTGCACAAATCGGGAGGCTTTGGCACAATTGGGAAGTCAGCATCATTGAGAGACAGGAAGTCAGGCGGCATTGAGAAGTTGACGCGAGTTGGGAAACCGAGCGTGCTAGGCTGGTGGGACCGGCGCAAGGTGGGGAAGCTGAGCGTGCTAGCTGGCGCGACTTGGGCGGTCATTGGGAAGTTGGCGTAATTGGTGGGACCGATGCAACTTGGGCGACATTGGGAAGTTAGGCGCAATTGGTGGGACCGGTGTGGCTTGGGCGGTCGGGAGTTGGCGCAACTGGTGGGACCGGTGCAACTTGGGCAACGTTGGGTAGTTGGGCGCCCTTGTAGGCCCCGTTCCTTATACGCACGATTTTTGGTAAAGGGAAATCCTTCCCTATTTCAGAATCTTCACGCCCATATATGTAAAATCCCTTTCTCTCATCTTGCACTTTGTTCTTTCATCTTTTCATACTAGCGGCAGAGTCACAAAGAAAAACCGGCTTCCAGGTATGTCTTCCAGTACTTCTCTTGTTTCCCTTTTCATGTAGGTGCAAACCCTAAGAGTAGGCGTTTTTCTTTTATAATCCTTGCAATGATATTGCGCATATGATTTCTTGGCGTGCTTCTTGTAGAAAATATTGTATATATATGCACCCAAGGGAAATACTGCATATATGATTCGAACCCGTAGAAAAATGCTCCATATATAATTTTGAACCCGAAGAAGGATACTATAGACGCATTCGAGCCCGTAGAAAATACTGCGTATATAGTTTTGAACCCGAAGAAGGATACTGCAGACGCACTTGAGCCCGTATAAAATATTGCGTATATAATTTTGAACCCTGAAGAAAATAATGTGTGTGCAGTTTTGAACCCGTAGAGAATACTGTATACGAATCCCGAAGAAGAATACTGTATATGTGCTTCATATGACTTAGAACCCATAGGAAATATTGCATATATGAATTTCGGACATGAAGAAAATACTACGCGTGCAGTTTTGAACCCGTAGAGAATACCCCCTTTTTTTTGTTTTCCAGGTTTTCCTTTTGTTGGGTGCGGTTATGTGTCAGGGAGATAATTTCGTCTTTCTCCGTTTGTTTTGTGCAGATATCTTGTTATCAAATTGTTATGAAGAAATCCGACAAGATGTTACCTGAACAAATTTCGCTTCATCGAAGGATGTTCATAATTCCAAACCAAACATGAATGATGAATTCTTTGCCAAACCCCTCGCCCCTGCTCGGAAGAATCGTGCCAATTTTGTTAACCGGTGGTGAAGATGAAAAGAAAACACGTTCGGTTCGCCCAGAGAACACCATACGGTTCTGTCTTCATAAAGGGGTATATTCTTCTTCCAACATTGATTTCAGGATGTGTCAAATCCCATTGCGTTCTTTTGATAGATGGGTTGAGTTCATGGTGAGTAAGGAGCACATAAATACCAACTTGACTCGAGCGCAGATTATTGATCTTTGTCGAGCTTGATGAAGTCTCCAGATTAGGAAGGATATCCCGGGCTTGGTTGTTTTCATCTACAGATGGTGTTCGGACACCCATACGATCATATGTAGATGGGGTGAGATAACTTTCTCCTTGGAGAGTGTGGCTCTCTTGCTGAATCTTCCGGTAACCGGGAATCTTAACATCCAATTGTCTGAAAGTGAGGAGAAGATGCGGGATGACCTTGCCGCTAAGTTGGGAGATTTCGCTCAAAAAGACTCCACTGCGAAGTCGAAGGATTCTGTCCGGAAAGAGGATGAAAGGTGCTTTTACAGCTGGTGAATATCTCAATGGTTTCCGGATGAGCTGGAACCTAAACAGAAAAGCAGTGATCTTCACGTTGCAGCATTTTTGGCTCTCTGGTTGTCTAGAGAAATTTTTGATGACGGTTCTGGCAAGAAGGAAATAAGACCAGAGTTGCTAGCGATTGCTGTGAAGTTGGCAAAAGGTGAAGTTCTTCCCATTGGCAAGCTATTCCTTGGTTCCCTGTATGTGCATCTGGATCACCTAGTTGCGAACATGCGAGTTTCGAATGGTTTCATGAAAGTGGATTCATATGTGCACGTTGCTTTTCTGCAAGCCTAGTTATGGGAGCACTTTGAGAAGTACGCTCCGAAACCGTTGCCTTCGATTCCCGCGAGTTGGGGCGGCTCCCGAATTCTTCGATGGGTGAACAGGCGTCCAAGAGTTGGCATGAGCTTGGTTAATCTTCTCGATAAGTCGCATGAAATCATTTTTCGCCCATGGGAGCCGGTCCATAGGTCGGTGACTCAAATTGACACCTTTGCTTCTTCGCTCCGATCATGTCTTTGTCTTGACGGCGGCTTGAGTGTTGGTGAAAACTTGTTTATTCAAAGCCGCATGTCCAGTTATATGCCGTCTTTCTTCATGGGGTCTTCCGAATAGCCGCTTACAATATTGACCGTCTTTGCTCGTCACATGGGTTTCGATCAAGAGGTGCCTCTTGCTTACCAGCTGGTGGTTCCTAAGGATTCATTGCGTGCCGCCCTCAATGCCAGTGCCCTTGAGCCGGGTATCCGCCTTCCCTTCTTTCAAACGGGAAGAGTAACTTCGACGACTTTTGGCTATAATGAGTTCTGGTACGATGAGTTCATTATGATCCAAGATTTTGTAAATAACGTGGTGGAGAATGTTCGTTGTAAACCTTCCCAGCCAGTTTTGAAGAAGTATCCAATGTTGAGATATCTCAAGCGAAAGTTGCACGGCAACTCGGAAATTCCCGGCAAAGGAACAGAGAACGAAGAATCGTCTTTGGCGGGTTCCGGGAGGTTTCAAAAGATCCTCCCGCAGCTCTCGTGTCTTTCAGTTCTTCCAATAACCAGGTATGTGTTGCCTCCTTGTTAGTTTGTCTCAAAACACGTGAATTTCTGCTGAAAACATGTGTCTTGTTTCTTCCAGGGCTTCGGTAGTGTTAATGCTTTCCCTGCCCTTGCACGTTGCCAGGAGACGGAAATTTCTTCGAAGAATTCCGGCGGCACTGAGCCTTCTCATAACGGTGATGAGTCAGAGAAAGAAGAAAGTTCGACAAGTGAGAGTGATTCTTCTGACAGCACTGGTTCTTTTTCGGGAAGTGGTTCGGTGAGTTTCGCGCTTCTTTTTCTTTCTTATTCCGTTTTTTTTTTTGAAAAATGTCTAACTCAAGTTCGCAGGAGGAGACGATTCTGGGGTGGAGCCACACGAAAACTTGCCTTTGGTGACCACCGTCGGTGACTTGGAGATGGGAGTTAGCCAATCGCTGGGCACAAATGTGGTTCAAACGGTGGATGATTCCCTGATGGTTGCTGCCGTAGACATGGAAAAAGACCCTTTGCGAGTCGTGAGGCCAGTTGCAGGCGCCATTTTTGATCCCCCGTACTTGGTTCCTTATCCAGGTCATGTGCTGGTTGGCGGTTTCAGTGTGCTGGCTAAGTATGAGGCGTTGTACACCAGAATCTGGGAGAAGTATGGACATATGGCCACAACCAAGAAGATCACTAGTCGATTTGCGCTGGTTAAGCGTGTGGAAGAGGCTTTATCTTCCATCGAGGACATGCGTGAGGTGACTGGCCACACCGTTTCTGAAGACGTTATTGCCGACTGGGAGCACCATCGCGACGTGTGTGTAGAAAAGGAGTTCAACGCTTCGTGGTTTGTCGAAGGCCTTGCTGAGATCCAGAAGTCGAAAGATGCAGCAGTCGAAAGCCTTTCTGCAGAGGAGATTGCACGACAGGAGGTAGAACTCGAAAAGCTTTCCAAGATGTTGACTATGAAGAGAGCGGCTCTTGAAGATGCAAAGTTGACTTTCTCCAAGAAGAGCAGACCTCTGTTGGATGATTTTCCTTGAATGTTTCTCTGTTAAACTTTCATTTAGGTTCTTCTTTTTTTTTTTTTTTTTTGAAAAATATCTTGGATGTCCGGTTCAAAGTTCGAATAGGTTTTGATAGACGGTGGTAGCTTTTGAGGATATTAGATTATTTCGGGATGAATGGTTTTGATAATATAACTCGATTATCTTTTGTGAAAGGAATATTGCTTTTATGAAAGTGTGTGCTAGCAATCGGCACAAGACGCAATAGTATGACGGTTTTACTAAGAACCTAAAAACAGATCGTATATCTTGCCCAGTCTAAATTTACTCACTTCATAGTTTTTTTTTTTTTTTTTTTTTTTTGCGAACACGCCCCTCTCCATGTAAAAGGCGGCTTTGCTGGTAGCATCGCCAGCAAGTCCCCAATCGCTGGTAGCATCTTCAGCGAGTCCCCAATTTTCTTGTGTAGTCTTTACGACTGGTAACCGGTTTGTCTGGTAGTTGAGTCGGATTAAGTCGCCTTCCCCTACCATCTTGACATCTGGGTCGAAGAACGAGATCGACAGTCTGACATTTTAGCCGATAGATCAATCCTCCATTTTGTGGTCGCCAATTGTTTATGGGTAAAAATCATTTCCGCCGATTTTGGTAAATTCGGTAGGTGAGTGAGAAACTGGTTTAAACCCTAAACAAATGTGCCGCACGTGAGCACTTTCTAGATTCGAGAGATCAATCGTACAAGTCCGGTCCTAAACCAAGAAATGGCCGTTCCGGACTTGCTTCGGTCACAAAGTGGAGGAGAAGGGTTGATTTTGGGAAGGGAAGCAAAGAAAGGTGTTGAGACCGAGAATAGTGCCGGGAGAGTAGTGTCTCGACTTGTATCGAAAGTGAAAGCTTCGAGGAAGCTTGCAAGAGATGAAAGCTTTTTTGGAGAGCTTGCAAAGTTGCCTTTTCTGAGAGTGTTGTGTTTTTCTCCTGACCGAGACTTGTCGTCTAGTGGAAATAGGTAAGACCTATTTATACAAGTCGAGATTGAAACGTACCCTGGCCTCATGAAGGAAGAGATTAAACGGTGAAATAATGGGAGGAGGTGGTAACCGCATGGTGTTTATGGGTGAAAACGTTTTCACCATTATTTCCTCATTTATTTGACCGCTTTATTCCTATTCACGCTTTCTTATTATGAGCGTAGTGTACGCTGCATGCTGTGACCGCCAAACCAAGACCCTGAAAAGCATCCCCCAGTTTGTGTTGATGTCTCGAGTGTTGGTTGCACCTTGAGTGCAAGTAGCGTTGCTAGTGGCGCGTGTGGCATGTGCCAATGGCATGTGCGGAATGCCTTTGTTGCGGGTTGCACCTTGAGTGCAAGTGGCAATGCCAGAGCTGCTAGTGGCGTGTGTGGCATGTTCCAATGGCATGTGCGGAATGCCTTGGTGGTAGGTTGCACGTTGAGTGTAAGTGGCAATGCCAGAGCTGCTAGTGGCGTGTGTGGCATGTGCCAATGGCATGTGCGGAATGCCTTGGTGGTAGGTTGCACGGTTTGCAAGTTAGGCTACCGGCGTGGGTTTTGGCATGTGCCAATGGCACGTACGGCCAAGTTGGCCTAGGTTGCACGGCTTGCAAGTTAGGCTACCAGCGTGTGTGTTTGGCATGTGTCAACGGCACGCATGGCTATTAGGGCCACGGCTAGGTAATGAAAGCTACCAACGAGCGTGTTGGCATGTGCCAATGGCATGCTCGGCCATTAGGGCCACGGCCTGGTAAGAAAAGATACCAGCGATGCGTGTTGGCATGTGCCAATGGCACGCTCGTCCATTAGGGCCATGGCTTGGTAAGAAAAGCTACCAGCGAGCGTGTTGGCATGTGCCAATGGCACGCTCGGCCATTAGGGCCACGGCCTGGTAAGAAAAGCTACCAGCGATGCGTGTTGGCATGTGCCAATGGCATGCGTGGCCAATTTGGCCTAGGTTGCACGGTTTGCAATCCTAGGCGCGGGCGCTACTTTGGCATGGCGCGGCTAGGGCCAAGGTAAGGGTGTTTGGCTTGGCGTGGTGTGACCAGCGTAGCTAGGGCCAAGGCAGAGTGCATTTGGCATGGCGTGGCTAGCTTGGGCTAGGTGTGGCTGGCATGATTTGCCATTGGCACAGAGGTGCGGCTAGCATGGTTGGCATGCTTTGGTGCGTTTGGTGTGACTAGCATAGTTAGGGCCAAGGCAGAGTGCGTTTGGCATGGCGCTGCTAGCTTGGTCTAGGTGTGGCTGGCATGATTTGCCGTTGGCATGGAGGTGCGGCTAGCATGGTTGGCATGCTTTGGCGCGTTTGGTGTGACTAGCATAGCTAGGGCCAAGGCAGAGTGCGTTTGGCATGGCGCGGCTAGCTTTGGCTAGGTGTGGCTGGCATGATTTGCCATTGGCACGGAGGTGCGGCTAGCATGGTTGGCATGCTTTGGCGCGTTTGGTGTGACTAGCATAGCTAGGGCCAAGGCAGAGTGCGTTTGGCATGGCGCGGCTAGCTTGGGCTAGGTGTGGCTGGCATGATTTGCCATTGGCACGGAGGTGCGACTAGCATGGTTGGCATGCTTTGGCGCGTTTGGTGTGACTAGCATAGCTAGGGCCAAGCCAGAGTGCGTTTGGCATGGCGCGGCTAGCTTGGGCTAGGTGTGGCTGGCATGATTTGCCATTGGCACGAAGGGGAATTAGGGTTTTGTTTGTTGTAACCCTAATTTGAAAAAATACCCCCTATTAATTACTGACTACATGCATTGAATGTTCTAATAAATGTGTCACAGGTGACATTAGGTTATTCGAGGTTTTATGATTTTACCCTTTGTCTAAAAACCACCATCAACAACGGGTTATTTCTAATTAATTATAACAACAACTACGTTACAATTTTACTTTAAAAAAACGATTAATGGTTAAAAACTTATAAAATATTAGTACAAATTATAATTTAAATTCGTAATAAGAGCAATTGGATGTCATCTACATTCATTCTTCCTGAGACATACCCAGTCTTATAATTAAAAAAAACCCAACCTTATAATTAAGAAAAATCGTTTATGTTAATAATAGGCTCCAGTTGTTTGTGAAACACTACTGATCTTTATTCATAATTGCCCTATCTTTCTGTTAGTGGAGAATTTTTGACGAAACCAAAAATCGTAACATCATTTAGAAACATCATAATTTTATAGGTCTCTGACACAACATCAGAGGTATGAAATTCATAGCAAGAGGATTGAAATAAATTGATATCCAATCGATCATGTAACCTCTTCAAAGCATAAATATATAATAACAATATTATAACCTCTCGGCTGAGCTTTCAATATTCTATATATTTTTATTATATTGTATAACTCAGTATTCACTTCTTTATTCAGTCTAAAATGATTGGACAACTCCTAGATGGATCGACCACTAGTATTGGGCAATAATGTCTTCACAACGTCACTGGTGGTGCCGGTAGCAATTCTCTCCTAATGTTCCTGACTATGCAGAATAGATATTCAGAACCGGTATGATATTACTCTCATCATGTACCTTTCTCTTGAACAAACATAATGCTCATATATGTATATTGTCTACTAGTATAGAGCGACTTATAAATAAATTTTGGTATTATATTCATCAACTGAATTCCTATAAAGAAAATATTTCACTTTCACCAAAATATTTTATTACTTCAATTCGTAGATTTCGTCAGCTGGATTTCTTGACTTCAATTCATAACTTTTCTCGGCTGAATTCTATGAATTAGTAGTGAATGTTCGCCTTTCTGGCATATGGACTACCAACGATTAGCAACGAGAAATTAGCATGGGTGTACTTAACAATAATGCTTAAAGAGCATGTCAAAATATGGATTAAAGTGGATATGGATTGCTGATCATATCATAAGAGGAAAGGAGTGTAAAATAATAATAATAATAATAATAATAATAATAATAATAATAATAATAAGTGAATTACTTCTATTGCGTAACTGCGCAGGGGTCTCCAAATTGTACTTTACTATGCGTACTACATGTCCTGCAGCTTTGGAGGAAGTTAATGTCCAGTTTGATGATCACTTATATCTCTTTTTGAGGCATTTAATTATGGCTGCTGGTGCTGGCTTCGGTCCTTTGCAATATAGGCTGGCAACCCTCCCTATCAGAGACGGGGGTCTTGGGGTGTATATTATGAATGACACGGCAAAGTACTGCTACCTAGCATCTCAGTTTCAGACTCTCCGGGTTCAGCAAGCCATCTTACACAATAACTTCTCGGCAGATCCAAGTCCAACTTGTCAGCAGGCTTTGCTGACATACAACCAGGTATGTGGGCTCTCTACTTCTTTACTCAACTTCAATGTTACCTCCCCTTCTTCCATGCATTCTATGCATTCTCTGGCAGTGAAATATTTTGAGGTGGTGATGAGGCAAATACCCTCTAGGTTCAATTTGACAGCGCGTGATAGTGTGTTATGGCAGAGTAATAAGTTGAAACATGCTCAAGATTATCTACTGGCGATACCTATAGATGGTTTGAACCAAACTCTTGGTCCTAGACAGTTTCGAAGTGTGCTTTGCTATCGACTTGGCATTTCTCTTTTTCCAGAGAATGGTTGTTGTTTTATTTGTAAGAGGGATATGGACATTTTTGGGGATCATGCACTATACTGTGCCAGTGAAGCGGGTGTGAAATTCAGACACAATTTTATACGTGATGTTTTGGTAGACATTTGCTTTAGGGCCAGTGTTTCAGTTGGAAAGGAAGTGGCTCTTGGAATTCGGTCAGACGGGAATAACACCTTGCTGCCGGCTGATTTGTTGGTTTATAATTGGGATAATGGGAAGGACATATGCTTAGATGTTACGGGTGTCTCTCCTTTCGCGAGTGACATTCACACCTTCATCCCGGGTCAAGCAATTGCTAAAGCAGTTTTACGCAAACGAAATAAGTATTCAACTGTTTGTGAAACACATGGTTATTGTTTTGGAGTTTTAGCATTCACTACCTTAGGAGAACTAGGTGATGATATGGTGGTTTTCGTGAATAGACTAACGAACTGCATTGCCAACAACAACGCCAATTGTGATACCGATTACTTTTTATTTCATAGGTTAGGAATGGCTATTCAAAAAGGTGTAGGGGCCCAACTTGTTGCTAGGTTGCCCTCCAACGACATTGTACCTTGTATTTGATTCTTTTGTTAATAAAAGCCTTGCGGCGCATTTTTTATAATAATAATAGTAATTGGGTATGGTTTTGGTGTCCTTGCTTTTTCCACTTTAGGTGAACTTAGTGAAGACATGGTGATTCTCTTGAAGAGGTTGGGAAATTGTATAGCTAATTACGACGTCAATTACAAAATAGGTAATTCTCTTTTTTATAGATTAGGTATTTCAATTCAAAAAGGTGTAGGGGAAAGTGAGTACTCCCATCCTTGCTAATGGTTGATTTCCTTTCTTAGAGATCATCAGAAAAAGATTCTTTTTGTCCACAACTCTGTGGAGTCTCCAGAAATTATTTCGGAAGGTTATCCTTCTCACCTTCAACGTGTGCGGGATTTCTCTCTTTATTCCCGCTCGCACACATGAGAGACTAAAAAAGCGGTCTTTTTGAGTGCAATTATCATAAAACCCTATTGGTGAGGCAGAAGTCGAGGCTTGTGATCACTCTCGAACCCGAATTCTTTCATATGGTATGGTTACTTCTCGCTCAACTCTTAAGGATGAGAATGCGTTCTTTGGTAGTTCTAACTTCGTGTTACTAGCATGCAGAGAATCTATGTCCTCATAGCTCCTTGGATGCTTGAGACTCTTTTACGCTCTGAAGTTGGAAAAGGTTTTGTGGGTACACCTCTGGTAAACCCTCACGAGACTACAACTCGTCCACTAGGGACACCTAGGGGTTTAAAGGCTTAGTGCATACGCTAAATGCATTCGAGAGACCAGCGACAGTGGTATAGTTAGGATTTCTTAATTTCTGTTTCACTTGAGGACAAGTAAAATTCAGGTTTGGGGGTATTTGATGAGTGCCAAATATTGCATATTTCTACACCTTTTTATTGGCATTTAACTCATCTTTTGTGCTTAGAAATCAGATATTATCCCAAATTCTGTATTTTCTATGTTCTCAAGAATAAATACTCGTACTAATTAATTTTGTGTTTTTAGGTAGTAAATAAAGTTCGGAGAAATTAAGGATCCAAAAGAGCAAAAAAATTGGAGACGAGCGACTATGGAGCAGTAAAGCAAGCCACGGCCGCGTGCGCATCAGTTGCAACCCGACAAGAAGCAACCCATTTACAAAGATATGGGCTTGAGCAATCCAAGGCCCGGCCCATAACCCGAATCCAAGCCCGATCCATCCTGAGCCGTGATATTTGATCCATCCACATCCAACGGTCGCTTCATCCTGCACATCATCTCTCGCTGCGTCCGCCCAACATCCAAACCACCTACCCCTTCTTCCCATCGACCCAGCCAGGCCAAACACTCCCCATCTTCATTTCCTCTTTTTCTCTCCCGACAAAACCGAGAACCACCTTACCTTCTTCCCCGACCGGTGCGAGCTATCACCACCGCACCATCCTCTTCTCCCGACAACAAAGAAGAAAGCGCAGCCACCACGACCACCTTCTCGCCACTCTAGCTCAAGTTATCTCTTTCTTAGCTTCTCCCATACCCTAGAAGCTAGGTTTGAGATAGTTTGAGCTAGGGTTTCTCCAACAGCTCATTAATGGCTACCAGAGCCGAATTGGAAGAGGGAACAGGTCTGGGTTTACAATTAATTTCATTTTAGAGCACTAGAGAAGGGGTAAGAGATATAAAATCAAGTTGTTCTTCTTGTGAGAGGCAGACAATTTTTAGGGTTTTCATTTGTAACTTAATTTCAACTCTTCTTTAATACTTGCATGATGTTCTAAGTCATTTGACTAGGGTGTAAATGAAACCCCCTGATCTAATGTGAAGTTAATTAAATTCTCAAATTGTTCTTGTTGTTTGTATTGCTTAGGAATATAGTTAGTTGTTGAACTAAATTTACCTATGATCAATGGTACTGTAAGAAGACATTGATACTAGGGGTGAGTGAGGGGAGTTAGTTGATCAAATATCCACCTGAGACCTTCAAGGGAAGGTACAAGACACAATGAGGAGTTGAATTGCCTTAGCATAGGATTAGAGGGTGGAGTCGACCATCCTAGTAACTCTCCAATCTGTTCACAACATACTTGCTGCCTTAGAATTGCTATCACAACTCCATTTAGTCGTATCGACACCCAAACAAGCCAATATTTGTGTTACTCCTTTAGAAATCAGTTTAGTGAAACCTTGAAATCAACTTTACACAACCCAAATCCCTGTGGATTCGACCTGTATTTGCCCTGCCTACAATAGGCACTGTGCACTTGCAGTTTACCTGTAGGCAATCACCTTTCCCAGCCTACCAAGTTTTTGGCGCCGCTGCCGGGGATTTGGTAGTGTTGTTATGTTGATCATTTGCTTACTTTGCTGATTTTTAGCTTGTTCTTGTACATATTAACTTGCACTATGTATATTTGCAATCATTGTTAGTGTAACTTAGCTGTAACTTTGTATATTTCTGCATCTTGGCATCATTATCTCTCTGTAACTTAGCCTGTCACTTCTTAGCTGCAGGTTCTGTCTCAAAATCTCACTTGTTAATATACTTGTTCTCCTACTGTTATAGTATAATATAGTTATCCTGCATTGCATAATACTCTGCATTTGTAGCTTAGTTGTATGCTTTTGTCAAACTTCTTTGTTTTGTAGTTTAAAGCTTTTGTCATCTGTGAATATCCATTGGTAAGTGAAAGAAGTTGTAGGATCATAGTTTCATCTCGTGCATTGCACTGCTATTTCATTCAAAGATCTGGCCTAGCTTGAACTCAAGCCTCGCATGACCTGATCTGTCACTTCTGGCACATCTCAGCTGCATTGTAACATCCATGTTTTAATTGCTAAAATCCTTTTCTGTACTAGCTGAATCTTGTATAGTGGTAGATGTTACTTAGGTCTGCATTATTTCAGCTCTTTTTTTAAGCTAGGCATCTCTGCATCATTGCCTTGTAGTGTAACTTAGTGTAAAGTAAAATTCCGGTTCCAACATCTCTGCATTTCATATCTCCCATTTTGCAGACTTTTGAAAATTGCAGTACTAGTGTTCTCTGTTTTCTTCACCTGTATCATTCTGGGAGCTGAAGCTTGCTGTTAAGTTACAGGTACCTGCAACATCTCTCAGCGAAACAAGGAAATCCCTTGTGTCGTGCTGAAGGTGCCTGCAAAACTGGAGCATCAGCTAAGGAAAAGCAGAAAAAGAGAAGGAGCGCAGGACAATTGTGGAAGTGCCTAAACCCGATTTATATCGGTGGTATCGTTCTCTAACCCTGCTGTGTTGATGAATATGTGTGTGACATTCCATGTATGCATGCTAAACAAGAGCTACACATAGCCCTTATCAGTCCCTGCAAACCTGCAACCCTGTCGACAGCTTGTTGAGCTATCTGCCCTGCATCTTAGTGTTTATCCTGTGAAGACTGAGGTCAACCAATCCTGTTGACACTCTGTGACATGTCAAATGTGTAGTAAAATTCTGAAATTTTGTATCTACATTGTGCTGACCTGTTGACTCTATGAGGCTTTGAATGATATGCCATGCAAATATCTGTGATAACCTTTGATGCTTACCTGTGATCACCAAACCCCTACAAATATCTGCATATCTGTGAAAATCGGAGTCAACCAAACCAGTTGACGCTCTGTCTCATGTCATGTGTGTTGTAAGAGTGTTGAAATTTCGTGTCTGAGTAGCTTGCATCTGTTGCATCTGTGAACCAGTTGATACCTGCCTCAAACACAAGCCCAGCACGTGCTTCACCTTGAGTGAGCATAGTCTGACTACCCTGTGCACTTTACACATTTTCTGTTTTTTCCGGTGCACCTGCCAACAGTGATGTGATGTGCATAACCAGTGCTGTGTAGACCAAATAACCAGTGTTGTACATTTCTTAAACAACAGCAACCAGCACTCCTGTGTGCTTGATTCTAAGAATTGGTGTGTCATTTTTGTGAGTTTTGCTCTCTGTTTTGAAATTGATTGGTTGTGTGAATGTTAACATGCTAGATGTGCTAGCAAGGCTATGATTGTGTCTTTAGAGACCAAACAAATCGACTAGTTAGAATCCGCCCGAACGATATTGTTAACATACCCAGTTTTTCAACAGAAAGCCCGGACCCACCAGAAACTATGGGGGATGAACTGAACCAACCCCGTAGTCTCAAGGACTACATGTACCCCACTAGGGCAACCCATCCCTCTTGCATCATTCTACCAGCTGATGCTGGTCAGTTTAAACTGAAAGCAAGCACAATTCACATGTTGCCCGTGTTTAGAGGGGTTGATGCTGAAAATCCCTACCACCATGTGAGAGATTTTGAGGATATTTGTGGGACTCTGCGTTTTAACCAAATGCCGGAAGAGTCCCTCAAACTGAGATTGTTCCCTTTCTCTTTGAAAGAAAAAGCCAAGTCATGGCTTCATGCCCTACAACCACAGTCCATTAGAACATGGGATGATCTCACAAAAGAGTTTTTCAAAAAGGTTTTCCCCAACCATAAGACTGCAACAATTCGCCAAAGTCTAAATGGTTTTGTGCAATTCGAAGACGAAACTCTAGCAAAATATTTGGAGAGATTCAATGAATTATTGCTCCAATGTCCCCACCATGGTTTTGAAAAATGGAGACTTGTGCAAATTTTGTATGAGGGTCTAGATGTTAGGACTCGAACCACAGTTGAGTCAATGTGCAATGGTGCATTTATTGACAAAAGTCTTGATGAGGCTTGGACTTTCTTAATCGAAGTCGCTGAAAAGACTCAAGAATGGGAGTCCATCCGTGAGCCAAAAAGGATTACCCCTGCAGCTAATGTTCATAGAATCGAGTCTGACTTTGAGGGAAATGCAAAAATGGCATCTTTGGCTAGGAGAATAGAAGTGCTAGAGCTGCAGATGCCGCATGCCATAGTTCAGACCACTTAGTGGACAGCTGTCCAGACCTACATGCATTTCAAGAGTCTAAAACCGAGCAAGCCAATGCATTGTACCATAGGCAAGAGAACAACCCTTATTCTCAGACCTACAACCCAGGGTGGAGGAATCACCCTAACTTCTCATGGTCCAAAGGGCCTGTACAAGGGGGAACAACAAATAATAACCAAGGATACTCATATCCTAGAAACCCCCAAGTACAACCACACACTCAGTACCATGTAGAGAAAAAGCCTAGCTTTGAGGACAGTGTCGGTCTGTTGACCCAAAATCTTTTACAACTTCAGAAGACTACCGACCAACGTTTCACAAGTCTAGAACTTAAAATGGGTCAAATTTGCGATGCATTGAACGAGAGAGAAAAAGGAAAACTTCCTAGTCAACCCCAACAAAATCCAAAGAATGTGTTTCAGGCAGGCACTTCAACCTGCAATGAAACTTCACATAGTCATGTGAATGCTGTCACCACTCTCCGTAGTGGTAAAGTTTTTGAGAACAATGTAGGTGTACACAGTCAAGCGAGTCTAAATCAGACTCACCAGTACACACAACACCACAGAAAACATCTACTGTAGAAAAAGAATCTGAGCATGTTGATAAACCTAAAAGTGCTACTGATATAGATGTTTCTTTGCCAAGTCATGCACCTGTTGCTCCATTCCCACAAAGGTTGGTGCAGCAAAAAGGGGGTAACCAAGATAACGAGATTTTGGAAATGTTCAAACGAGTTAACATAAACATTCCATTTCTCGAGGCAATCAGACAAATACCCACCTATGCTAAGTTTTTGAAGGATCTGTGCACACAAAAGCGAAAGCTTCATGTGCATAAGCGTGCTTTTCTCACTGAGCAAGTGAGCTCAATAATCCAAAACAAGATTCCAACTAAGTTTAGAGACCCAGGTAGTCCAACAATTACATGCACCATAGGTGACCATGTGGTCGAAAAGGCGTTACTAGACTTAGGAGCAAGTGTGAATCTATTTCCATACTCTGTGTATGTGCAACTGGGCCTTGGGAGTCAAGCCCACTCCTGTTACGCTACAATTAGCGGACAGATCTGTGAAAATCCCTCGTGGTATTGTTGAAGATGTGTTAATCAAGGTTGATAAATTTTTCTTTCCTGTAGACTTCATTGTCTTAGACACTCAACCTGTGCAAAACCCAGATAGTCACATTCCTGTTATTTTAGGACGTCCTTTCCTGGCGATGTCCAATGCCATCATAAATTGTCGTAATGGAGTGTTGAAATTGTCTCTTGGTAACATGACCGTAGAGTGAATGTTTTTAACACTAGTCAACAACCCATTGATTGTGATGATACTTGATTTGCATGAGATTAACATGATTGAGAGTCGATCCAAGACTCATTGCCTGACATTTTATCGGTGGACCCTTTGCAAGCATGTTTAGATAACTTTGACTTAGATCTCTTTGAGTCTAAGTACATTGGTGAAATTCACTCTTTGCTTGAATCTGTTCCACCCATGGATATTGTTAAATGGCAGACTGCAGTGGAACCACTTCCACTCTCTGATTCCAAATCTGCCTCATCTCTTGATGAACCACCTAAGCTTGATTTGAAACCACTACCTGATACTTTGAAGTATGCTTTCTTAGGTCCTTCTGATACTTTACCCGTGATTATTGCATCATGTTTAGACACAGAACAGGAAAGTCAACTTTTAGAAGTACTTAAAGAACATAAAGGAGCCTTAGGTTGGACCATCTCAGATCTTAAAGGTATAAGTCCCACAATTTGCATGCATCACATAAATCTTGAAGAGAATACTAAACCATCTAGGGAAATGCAAAGGAGACTTAACCCCAATATGAGAGATGTTGTCAAAGGTGAGATTTTGAAATTGCTTGATGCGGGTATCATATACCCAGTTCCAGATAGCCAGTGGGTCAGTCCCATTCAAGTGGTACCCAAAAAGTCCGGCATTACTGTAGTTCAAAATGAAATGAATGAGCTTGTCCCCACCCGTGTGACCACGGGGTGGCGAGTTTGTATTGATTATAGAAAATTGAACACAGTAACAAAGAAAGACTATTTTCCCCTTCCCTTCATTGACCAAATGCTAGAAAGGTTGTCGAGACATAGTCACTATTGTTTCTTAGATGGCTATTCGGGCTACAACCAAATTCACATAGCACCCGAAGACCAACAAAAGACCACATTTACATGTCCTTATGGAATATTTGCTTACCGTCGTATGCCTTTTGGGTTGTGTAATGCACCCGCTACTTTTCAACGTTGCATGATGAGCATATTTTCTGACATGGTAGATAAGTTTCTTGAAATTTTCATGGATGATTTTTTACGTCTTTGGGTCTTCTTTTGATGAATGTTTGCATCATCTTACTCGTGTCTTTGATTCGGTGTAAGGAAAAGAATTTGGTTTTGAATTGGGAAAAATGTCATTTCATGGTTAACTCGAGGCATTGTTCTAGGGCATATCATCTCGGAAAAAGGCATAGAAGTAGATAAAGCCAGGGTTGATCTCATTCAACACTTGCCTCAACCTCGTTCTGTGAGGGACATAAGATCATTCTTAGGCCATGCGGGTTTTTACCGCCGATTCATCAAAGACTTTAGTAAAATTTCAAGACCTTTGTGTAATCTTCTTGCAAAAGATGTTGCATTTGTCTTTGATGATGCTTGTAAGGAAGCATGGGAGCAACTGAAGGCTCTCCTTACATCTGCCCCTATAGTCAGACCGCCTGACTGGACCTTACCATTTGAAATTATGTGTGATGCGTCTGACTATGATGTAGGAGCTGTCTTAGGCCAACGAGTAGACAAACTCCCTTATGTGATCTACTATGCTAGTAAAACACTTAATGATGCTCAACTGAATTATTCTACAACTGAGAAAGAGTTGCTAGCTGTTGTGTTTGCATTGGATAAGTTTAGATCTTATTTGATAGGGTCTAAAGTCATCATATATTCTGACCATGCTGCATTGAAATATCTTTTGTCTAAAAAAGATGCCAAGGCTCGTCTAATTTGATGGATACTCTTGTTACAAGAGTTCAGCCTCGAAATTCGAGATAAGAAAGGGTCGGAAAATGTTGTTGCTGATCACTTGTCTAGGTTGAATGTTGAATCTGTTGATGAATCCGTATCGATTAGAGAATCATTCCCGATGAACAATTGATGCTTGTGTCTCGAAATGCCGTGGTTTGTCGATATCGTGAACTACCTTGCTACGGGTAGAATGCCTTTGCATTGGTCTAAACAAGACCGTTCTAAATTCTTGGCTGAAGTTAAACATTTCCTTTGGGATGACCCATTTCGTTTAAGTCTTGCCAAGACCAAATCATTAGAAGATGTGTCCCCATTACGAACAAAGGGACGTCATCTCTTTTCTGTCATGACCATGCATGTGGAGGCCACTTTAGTGCCAAGAAAACTGCTGCAAAGATCTTGCAGAGTGGTTTCTATTGGCCAACATTGTTTAAGGATAGCCATGCTTTTTGTGTTGCTTGTGACCGATGCCAGAAATTAGGAAGTATCTCTAAGAGAAACATGATGCCCTTACAACCTATTTGATTGTTGAGCTGTTTGATGTGTGGGGTATTGATTTCATGGGTCCATTTCCTAACTCTGAAGGTAAGTTGTACATTCTTGTTCTTTGTTGATTATGTATCTAAGTGGGTAGAAGCCATTGCATCCAAAACAAATGATCATAAAGTTGTTCTTTCTTTTCTTAAAAAAAAACATTTTCTCCCGCTTTGGAACACCTAGAGCAATAATCAGTGATGGAGGTAGTCATTTTTGCAATATACCTTTTGAATCACTTGTGCGCAAGTATGGAATCACTCATAAGGTAGCAACACCTTACCATCCTCAAACCAGTGGCCAAGTAGAAGTTTCTAATAGGGAAATTAAGCATATTCTTGAGAAGACTGTTAATCCTTCTAGGAAAGATTGGTCTTTACGTTTAAATGATGCTTTATGGGCCTATAGAACTACATACAAGACTCCCATTGGGATGTCCCCTTATAGACTTGTGTACGGTAAAGCTTGTCATCTACCTGTAGCATTAGAACACCGTGCATATTGGGCTGTAAAGAAACTGAATTTTGATTTTGATAAAGCTGGCACCCAAAGAAAACTTCAACTCAATGAGTTAGAAGAATTAAGAAATGATGCATATGATAGTGCCAAAATGTACAAACAAATAATGAAAGTGTTTCACGACAAGCGCATTTTGCGCAAGTCCTTTACACCTGGTCAAAAAGTTTTATTGTACAACAATCGTTTGTATTTGTTTCCAGGGAAGTTACGTTCTCGATGGTCAGGTCCATTTTTGGTACGTACTGTTTTCCCCCATGGAGCTGTTGAAATCGAAAACCCAGCTACCAAGAACATCTTCAAGGTCAATGGTCAGAGATTGAAACCATTTCTGGAGCATCTTCCACCAGAAGTTGAGACCGTAGACCTGGAAGACCCCATCTATGTGGACTAAACCAGTTCACTTGTGTTCATACATATGGACTAAAAATCCATTCTCTTTCCCTTTTCTTTTTCTTTTTGCATAGTTTTTATGCGTGCTAACCAAACTTTTTTTTCTTGCGCCCTTGTTGTTTGCTTTCAAAGCATTCACCCTCTATGGTTTAGCACCATCCTCTTGCATCCGGTAATCTCTTCCCTTTTCTCTACTCAACATAGTTCTCATGGTATGTGACTGTTTAAATTCTTATCATCTGTTGACACATTGAGGACAATGTTAGATTTAGGTTTGGGGGTGTGATTTGCATATAGAGTTTTTAGTCTTTTGTTTTTCTCATTGTATATTCAAAAAAAAAAAAAAATTCAAAAATTCAAAAAATTTCAAAACTCTTTGTAAATATGTACATAAAAACCTCCAACTTCTAGAGATCTTAGAGTCACTAGCATGCTTCTAGCTATGTTTACATAGAGAGTCTGACCGAAATAACTGAACTTGGAAGTACTGGAGAACACAATCGGGTTTCTTAGTTGATTAGAGCGTTAAAGTTGGATTTAACCATGCTTAGGAGGGCGAATTAGGTGCTGCAAAGATATTCGGTAGTAGAATTGTGATCACCCATAGTGGAGACTACCCATTTTTACATCAAGCGAGGCACCGACCTTCAATTTTTATGACTTTCTAAAAAATCTGTTAGAGTGTGTGTCACTATACGTCAATTCCGGGTAGGAATGGTGAGCTACCCAACTTCGCACCACTTTCAGCACTATTTTTGATCTCTTGAGTGCTAATTTTGTCAATCATGAGGGTGACGTTTAAAGATGAAAACTCCTTCTTGTAGTTCGATTTGCAATTAGCATCACTCTCTCTCTTTCTCTCAACAACATCAACAGATCCATAGAAACACATCATCGTCAGCGAGCAGAGCAACGTCAGAATATTTGAAGAAAAGTTGAAATAGTCCAAGGTTTACATGCAACAATTCAAAGAAAAGAAAATAAGATGAGAATTAGTGAAGTTTATGAAATCAAGACAATACAAGTTATGGAAAATTGAGTGATATAGTCCTTCATCCATGGAGTTAGTAGTTTCATTGTTTTTATTGTTATTTTCATTTCATGTAAATTTCTTAAAAAAAATCAAAAAATCAAAAAAAAAAAACAATGAAACTAACAAGGAAAGAAGAAGAATTCAAGAAAAAAAAAACAATGAAACTACTAACAAGGAAAGAAGAAGAATTTCATTTCATGTAAATTTCAATTTATCCAATTAAAAAAAAATCAAAAATCAAAAATCAAAAAAATCAAAAAAAAAAAAATGTATATATATTGTAGTTTATTTTCTTAGTTTTGGTACCACCATGGTAAAGAAGAAGAATTCAAGAAAAAAAAATTCCAAGCAACAAGGAAATTGAATAGAAAAGTTACAAATTGTCAAGTTTTGTGAAGTTCAGAAGTTCATCATCAACAGTTGAAGACCGAAGACCGAAGATTGAAGACATTTCTATGGATGCTATGAGAGTGGTGTTAATTTCCGATCGGATGTGAAGGTAAGTGAGTACTCCCATCCTTGATAATGGTTGATTTCCTTTCTTAGAGATCATCAGAAAAAGATTCTTTTTGTCCACAACTCTGTGGAGTCTCCAGAAATTATTTCGGAAGGTTATCCTTCTCACCTTCAACGTGTGCAGGATTTCTCTCTTTATTCCTTCCTGCACACATGAGAGACTAAAAAAGCGGTCTTTTTGAGTGCAATTATCATAAAACCCTATTGGTGAGGCAGAAGTCGAGGCTTGTGATCACTCTCGAACCCGAATTCTTTCATATGGTATGGTTACTTTTCGCTCAACTCTTAAGGATGAGAATGCGTTCTTTGGTAGTTCTAACTTCGTGTTACTAGCATGCAGAGACTCTATGTCCTCATAGCTCCTTGGATGCTTGAGACTCTTTTACGCTCTGAAGTTGGAAAAGGTTTTGTGGGTACACCTCTGGTAAACCCTCACGAGACTACAACTCGTCATACGAGAGTTGAGCGACCAGCGACAGTGCATACGCTAAATGCATTCGAGAGACCAGCGACAGTGGTATAGTTAGGATTTCTTAATTTCTATTTCACTTGAGGACAAGTAAAATTCAGGTTTGGGGGTATTTGATGAGTGCCAAATATTGCATATTTCTACACCTTTTTATTGGCATTTAACTCATCTTTTGTGCTTAGAAATCAGATATTATCCCAAATTCTGTATTTTCTCTGTTCTCAAGAATAAATACTCGTACTAATTAATTTTGTGTTTTTAGGTAGTAAATAAAGTTCGGAGAAATTAAGGAGCCAAAAGAGCAAAAAAAATTGGAGACGAGCGACTATGGAGCAGAAAGCCACGCCCGCGTGCGCATCAGTTGCAACCCGACAAGAAGCAACCCATTTACAAAGATATGGGCTTGAGCAATCCAAGGCCCGGCCCATAACCCGAATCCAAGCCCGATCCATCCTGAGCCGTGATATTTGATCCATCCACATCCAACGGTCGCTTCATCCTGCACATCATCTCTCGCTGCGTCCGCCCAACATCCAAACCACCTACCCCTTCTTCCCATCGACCCGACCTGTGCCAAACACTCCCCATCTTCATTTCCTCTTTTTCTCTCCCGACAAAACCAGAGAACCACCTTACCTTCTTCTTCCCGAGGCCGGTGCAGAGCTATCACCACCGCACCATCCTCTTCTCCCGACAACAACGACAGCAGCAGCGTAGCCACCACAGCCACCTTCTCCGCCACTCTAGCTCAAGTTATCTCTTTCTTAGCTTCTCCCATACCCTAGAAGCTAGGTTTGAGATAGTTGGAGCTAGGGTTTCTCCAACAGCTCATTAATGGCTACCAGAGCCGGGTGGAAGAGGGAACAGTGCGGGTTTACAATTAATTTCATTTTAGAGCACTAGAGAAGGGGTAAGAGATATAAAATCAAGTTGTTCTTCTTGTGAGAGGCAGACAATTTTTAGGGTTTTCATTTGTAACTTAATTTCAACTCTTCTTTAATACTTGCATGATGTTCTAAGTCATTTGACTAGGGTGTAGATGAAACCCCCTGATCTAATGTGAAGTTAATTAAATTCTCAAATTGTTCTTGTTGTTTGTATTGCTTAGGAATATAGTTAGTTGTTGAACTAAATTTACCTGTGATCAATGGTACTGTAAGAAGACCATTGATACTAGGGGTGAGTGAGGGGAGTTAGTTAATCAAATATCCACCTGAGACCTTCAAGGGAAGGTACAAGACACAATGAGGAGTTGAATTGCCTTAGCATAGGATTAGAGGGTGGAGTCGACCATCCTAGTAACTCTCCAATCTGTTCACAACATACTTGCTGCCTTAGAATTGCTATCACAACTCCATTTAGTCGTATCGACACCCAAACAAGCCAATATTTGTGTTACTCCTTTAGAAATCAGTTTAGTGAAACCTTGAAATCAACTTTACACAACCCCAAATCCCTGTGGATTCGACCTGTATTTGCCCTGCCTACAATAGGCACTGTGCACTTGCAGTTTACCTGTAGGCAATCACCTTTCCCAGCCTACCAATATTGTACCTTGTATTTGATTCTTTTGTTAATAAAAGCCTTTGCGGCGCCTTTTTCATAATAATAATAATAATAATAATAAACGTGTAGCTAGCTCAGCTGGTCACCCCCGTTCCTCAAAAGTTGATGCGCTCCAGGAGGTCCCAGGTTCGAGTCTCCAGTGGCGAAATATTGCAGAATTTGACATGGAAGGTAGAGTTAGCTTGGCCCCCTTACGATATAATCTCACCACCCCACCCCCACCCCATCCGTTTCGGCTCCCTTGGCTAGGTTCCTCATGAGGCTCGCTGGTAGGCTAGCACGTCAACCTGTTAAATTATGTAGTAGTTAGTTGTTGGAGCTTAGCTTGTTATGCTTCCAACTAGTTTCTTGTAATAGTACTTTTATCTAATAATAGTAAAAATATTTTAAAATAATAATAATAATAATGGGTGGTGCACATATTTTTTCCCGACTTCCACCCATTCATATGTAAAAAAAATAAAATAAAATAATAATAAGTACACCAGGTCATTCCATCTCCAAAGCAATTACTCGCAAATGTAAGAAGTACATGGATAAATGCACGACTCTCGGTTATGGCTTATGTGTGTTTGCTTTTACCACATTAGGTGAACTTAGTGATGTTGCGGTGGTCTTTATGAAGAGACTTAAGAATTGTTTGTCGAACCATGATATAAATGGCAAGGTAAGAAGCTCTCTTTTTCACAGGTTAGGTATCGTTATTCAAAAGGGTGTGGGTGCTCAGCTAGTTGCGAGACTCTCAACCAGCTTCTTGTAAAACTTTATTTTATTACATATACATAAATAAATTTTATTAAAAAAAAAATAATTGCTTGGAGGGGCAGTGAACCTTGACTGCAATAATATGGTTGCATGCAGAGTGGAGAAATTTGTGCAGCTAATGAACTCTATTAAAAAGATACGGGACCCGCAAAGTGAATTGCTTCTCTTACGCAATTGCACTGGGGTGTCCAAGATAAATTTTACATTACGCACAACTTCTCCTCTAGCTTTGCAGTCAGCTACAAAATTATTTGGTAATCAGCTGGGTCCATACTCGAGACATTTAGTGTTGGGTTTGGACAAATTCAACAACAAATGGCTAAAATGCCCATTAAACATGGGGGATTGGGAGTTTATACTATGTCAGATACTTCCAAGTATTGATATCTAGCATTGTGTGCTCAAACACATCATCTGCAGAATATTATGCTACAGGGTACATCCACATTCGATTCTGGCCAGAGTTACCAACACGCATTGCAAGTATACACTCAGTTTTATGGCCTTAATTTTTCTTTTTTCAACATCATGGTACTGCTGCCCCCCATTTAATAAAGTCACTAGCGGCTCGTTATTTTTATGTGATTAAAAAGAATTTTCCCACCAATTACCCATTATCCGCAAGGGATGTTGCACTCTGGGCAATAAAGCTGACCACGCCATGGGTTTTCTCAAGGTCATACCTATTCAAGGTTTGAATTAAGCAATTGGGCCTCGTCAGTTTCGAGTTGTTCTTAGCTACAGATTGGGTGTACCTATGTTTGAGGAAGATAGCTTGTGTCCGTGTTGTAATCGTGCCATGGATATATATGGTGATCACGCTATCCACTGCGCCAGCGAGGTCGGCCTCAAATTTCGACATGATATGGTGCGTAACGTATTGGTTGATATATGCTACAAAGCTGGTGTGGCGGCTCGCAAAGAAGTTCCTATGGGCTTTTTATCTAATACAGCTCACGCCATTGGGCCCGCAGACTTGGTTGTTTACAACTGGAATAACGGCCGGGATGTTTGTATTATTGTGACAGGTGCTTCTCCGTTCACTAGTGCCCGAACCACTTCTTTCAAACCAGGCCAAGTTATTTCTGTTGCAGTCACTCGCAAACGTAATAAGTACTTGGATAAATGCTTAGCTCATGGGTATGAGTTCGGTGTTCTAGCTTTTTCAACTCTTGGAGAGTTGAATGAAGATACTTGTGTATTTTTGAGGAGGCTGAAGAAATGTCTTGCTAGTCAAGACGATAACTGTAAAATAAGAGAGTCTCTTTTTCATAGAATAGGTATTACTATCCAAAAAGGGGTTGGTGCCCAGATTGTTGCTAGGCTACCAGCTAGATGTAAAAAAATTGTGTTCTGATTTTAATAAAAGCCTCCGGTGGCAACCTTTAAAAATAATAATAATAATGGCGGACACTGGAAAATACTGCTATCTGGCATCGTGTGCACAAACTCAACATCTACAGAACTCTATTTTATCACACCCTTCAGCAGCCAATTCTTGTCAAGGCTTCCAACATGCTTTACAAATATACACAGGCTTGTGGTGTACCCCTTTCCTCCTTCAATATCAACTACGCTATCCCTCAATATATGAAGACATTGGCGGTTAAACACTCTAGTGTTGTTAAGGAAAAGCTTCCCACAACCTTCCCGCTGACTGAGCGTGACTTGTTCTTATGGTTAAGCAACATGACATCACATGAAATGGAATTTATCAAAGCCATTCCAGTCAACGGCCTCAACCAATCTTTAGGGCCTAGACAGTTTCGGGTTGTTCTCAATTATCGCCTCGGTATATATACCCTTTTCGACAAAGACAGTTTATGCTCTAGCTGCAACAGATCCATGGACGTATTTGGCGAACACGCGATACACTGTGTTAAGAATGTGGGGATCAAATTTCGCCACGACCTTGTGAGATATGTCTTGGCGGATATGTGTTATACGGCTGGCGTACACGCTAGAAAAAAAGTCTATTTGGGTTTTCTATCTAACACCAAAAAGGACTTAAAGCCTGCAGATATTCTTGCTTACAATTGGGAAGATGGGAAATATGTTTGACTAGATGTCACAGGTGTTTCACCTTTTACAACTGCTGGAACGGGTACCTTCACACCTGGCCATGTTATTACACGCAAGCGCCACAAATACCTCGACAAGTGCACTGCACGTGGATATGGTTTTGGTGTGTTGGCCCTTTGTACCCTAAGGTAACTTGGAGAAGATACAATTTTATTCCTGAAAAGATTGAGAATCTGCCTTATTATCCATGACGCCAATTATAAAGTAGGTGGTTCTCTTTTCCATAGGCTATGTATTGTTATTCAAAAGGGGGTTGACGCCCATCTTGTTGCTCGGTTGCCCATCACCAATGTATAATGACTCTTTTTTTCTTCATTATTATTATAATATAATAACACGATCTTGTTCGTGACACCCTTGCGGATATTTGTTATAGGGCAGGTGTGCACACTAAAGTGGAAGCTTCTTTGGGTTTCCAATCTCGTGATGGAGGTGATTCCAGACCAGCAAATATTCTTGTCTACAATTGGTAGGAGGGACGTGATACTTGCTTAATATTCTTGTCTACAATTGGTAGTAGTACGTTGTTGGAGCTTAGTGATCGAATTTCAAAGATGTTATAGTAATAGGTTCGTTGAGACTTGTGAAAGCAATAGATTTTGGACTTAATAAAACTTAAAAAGAAAATCGAAATAAAAAGTGATGTGAAGAATTAAAAATAGACCAAGGCTCCGGATTCCTTCTAGTTGATTGGTTTACAAAGATATTTCAACAATTATTGTTAAGCTCTTTTCTCATTAATTCACTATTAATCTTTAATGTGTCCAAATATTAAATTGTAATCCCTAAGCATGAATTATCGAAGAATTAATTCTAAGCATTAAGCATAATACATCAAATTGATTCACAACTAATTTAGAAAACCATTTTTATCTTTATGTTGATCCTAGTGAATTAAATAAAATGAATAATTAAAGAAATTCTAAAAAAAATTACCAATCAAGCATGAGTGAATAATTTCCTCTGTTGCCTCAGTCACTGGGTACTTAGCCTCTCATCATGATGGAAACACGCTCAAAATTCATTTTTATTGCTTAAAAGGTGTTTACAAAGATGAAAAAGGAGAGAAAACGATTAAACTGGGTTTGTAACACTTATTTTTGTTATAAACCGAACTTGTACAGAGAACGATAATGGGGAAGTGTCACTGTAGCACTACGATCCTCCTCCGCTGTGTCGTTGTCACTATTGTGAACGACTATTTTTTTGTGTCTTATGTTCTTCGTTTTCTTCTTCAGCAGCAGCAACGGAAGTTCTCTGCAACTCGAATTTTCTCCTTCTATGATGCTCTAAACTACTCCCAAACTCGCTCTAACCCCTCTATACTTCCCCAACACCATATATATACTCGCAGGACCAAGAATAATGTCTCATAACTACACAAAATCTTCCATAACTCGACAGTGAAGAAAATTATTCTCGGGAATATTTTCTTCCCTAATTTATCTCCTCACGCGTTGATTTTCTGCCAGCACACTCTAAATAGGTCCATACACGTTCCATAAGCAGTGTAACAAGCTTTATACTCGTGCAAACTTTCCAAAACAACATCACTGAGCATCCCGAGTATCCTCCCGCCTCTATTTTGCCTCACTCGAAAATACAGTCAATTCTAATCGAAGCAAGCAACCATAAAATGCATGTTATGCTCAGTCAAGTCTTCCCATGCAGTTCCAGCTATTGAGTCATGCTAAATCATCACCAAATATCGAACCAAAAATCTTCCAGGTGACTGCAACAAACTCCCGCCAAAACTGAAATTTTGAAATGAAGAGGAAGGGTGCCCCTTATCCTCGTCTGGGTTCCCTTTAGCATCTGATCTGGGGTGCCCTTAGTAATTCAGTGGGTGCCTTTAATATATTTTTTTTTTTGGGGGGGGGTGCCCTGAGCCCTTTTTCTTGGTAGTTTCCAATACATTTCTGGGGCGCCTTTAACACTCCTCCGGGGTGCCATTAGTAATGTTCACTGGGGGTCCAAATAGCACTTTTCGAGCAACTTTTTCCACACAAGTGTAATTCTCCAAAAACACCTATACAAACATAAAAACACCATGATAAGTACAAAATCGAGTACCAACAATACAGAAAATTGAGGACAACTTAGACACAAAAATGTGTCTATCAAATACACCCAAACTTATTATTTGCTAGTCCTCGAGCAAATCGAATCTAGAAAATAAAATATTAACTCACTGTCGCAGGCATCGCGATTGCACTTAGCGTGTGCAACAAGCCTTTGAACCCCTAGTCTCGGGAGGGTTTACAAGAGGTGTACCCACAAAACCTTTACTCCAGACCCTAGCTATCTACCCAGAACCTTGAAAGGCACTAAAGAATTTCCTTGGTTGGCATACTCTCATTGACTACGGGAGGAAGTACCCTGATATGAAATTTCAATTTTTGTACACGAGTTTGCACTCAGATACTAAAATTCATATATAAGTGACAGAGCTCTACTCAGATAGTCGCACTATGGATATCAATATCCGGAATCAAACAAATCAAATGAATAGATTAAGAAGATGGAAATAGAAATAGATGGTTGCGAATGGACATCAATGCCAAGATGAATCCTATGACCTAATGGATTGAGATACTGTTCTGGACTAATATCAACACAATTGACATATACAAGGGGACCAGCGGTCGATAATCCTAACTCTAGGTCAACACAATTGGCATATATAAAGGAACCAGTGGTCGAATTTATTGAATTTATTCTGGTTGGTCTGATGGTCTGGTCTCAATTTCAATTTCAATTTTTTTTGGGGTAACTCAATCCTTCTATTTCATCCCAGCGGACATCAACATAAAAATTGTGCAAAAAATAAAAACAAAAGTGATAAGATGATTCTGAGATACAGTGAAACTATCATGTTATTTCTAACACCTGAGCTCAGTGCTTTTATGAATATACTCTATTTAGATGTTGCCATCCACTCAGATTGGTTTCTCAACTCCTACAACCAAGATGCTTCCATCCACTCAGATTGGTTAGCGCCAACCTTAATAGGCATAAATTTCTAGGCTATGGAGTTTATTTATTGCAACTAAAAGCTAACAAAAAGTTTCTTCCCCACCCCCAAACTTAAATCTAAAATTGTCCTCAATGTTTCTAATGAAAGCAACACGAGGAATCAGTAAAGAGAGAAGTCGGAAAGATAGTACATGGGTAAAGCGTAACAATCCTTCTACGGAGATTAAGGAAGAAAATAATATACAACATACAAACCACCTTGATGGCCAATCAAGGGTAAACAGGGTCCTCCAGAGGGACCTCCTCAACATCACTAGTAGAAAAGGGCTCTAAAAAGGGTTTCAATCTCTGACCGTTAACCTTTGAAGAACTACTACCATCCGGTGTCTCGATCTCAACAGCTCCATGAGGAAAGACAGTGCGAACAATAAAAGGACCCGTCCACCGAGAACGTAACTTCCCAGGGAAAAGATGCAAGCGGGTA
Source organism: Papaver armeniacum (assembly GCA_023531295.1). Lineage (NCBI taxonomy): Eukaryota > Viridiplantae > Streptophyta > Magnoliopsida > Ranunculales > Papaveraceae > Papaver > Papaver armeniacum. The sequence goes on from JAJJWW010000123.1 coordinate 161,769, forward strand.
TCATACAGAAGAATTTTTTGACCTGGAGAAAATGACTTTCTTAAAATATTTCTATCATGCACAAGTTTCATTTTGTTCTTATACTCATTAGCAGTATCGTATGCATTTCTACGAATCTCTTCCAACTCATTGAGCTTGAGTTTCATATGGGCTCCTGCTTTGTCAAGTGAAAAGTTTAGCTGTTTAACATCTCAATATGTTATATGTTCTAACTCAATAGGTAAGTGGCATGCCTTGCCATATACAAGTCGATAAGGTGACATTCCAATAGGGGTCTTAAACGCAGTACGGTGAGCCCATAAGGCATCAGTAAGCCTAGACGACCAGTCTTTCCTATTAGGAATAACTGTTTTCTCTAATATACGTTTTATCTCCCTATTGGAAACCTCTAATTGACCACTAGTCTGTGGATGATAGGGGTAGCTACCTTATTTGTAATACCATATTTCTTCATCAAAAGCCTAAAAGGTCCATTACAAAAGTGCGACCCTCCATCACTAATTATAGCTCGCGATGTACCAAAACATGTAAGTACATTATCTTTCAAGAACTCAATCACAACCCTATGGTCATTGGTCTTACACACAACCTCAATCCACTTAGAGACATAATCTACATCGACAAGGATGTATAAGTTACCAAAAGAGTTAGGAAACGAACCCATAAAGTCAATACCCCACACATCAAAGACCCCAACAACTAAAATAGGGTTCGAGGGCATCATGTTCCTACGGGAAATGGTTCCTAATTTCTGGCAACGTTCACAAGTAACACAATAACTATGGGAGTCTTTAAACAACGAAGGCCAATAGAATCCACACTACAATATCTTAGCAGCAGTCTTCTTAGCACTGAAGTGACCCCCACAAGCATAATCATGACAAAAGGAAATAGTACTGGACTGGTCACTCTCAGGTATACATATCCTAATAATCTGGTCTGGACAATACTTAAATAAATAAGGATCATCCCAAAAGAAGTGCTTAACCTCGACTAAAAACCTAGAACGATCTTGTTTACCCCAATGTTGGGGAATTCGACCAGTAATAAGATAGTTCACTATATTCGCATACCAAGGTAATTGGGTAACAAAGAACAATTGTTCATCAGGAAAACTATCCCTAACATGAGGAGAATCGTCAGGGGTATCCACGACAAGCCTAGAAAAGTGGTCTGCTACTACATTTTCTGCACCTTTTTTTGTCTCTAATGTCTAAGGAAAATTCCTACAACAAGAGGATCCATCTAATCAATCTAGGTTTAGTGTCCTTCTTGGAAAGAATATACTTCAAAGCAGCATGATCGGTGAAGATTATAACCTTAGAACCTAAGAGATAGGGTCTAAACTTGTCTAAGGCAAACACAATGGCTAACAACTCCTTCTCCATAGTGGTATAGTTGAACTGGGCATCATTCAGAGTTTTGCTAGCATAGTACATCACACGAAGTAATTTTTTATCTCGCTGACCTAGCACAACACCAATAGCATAATCTGAAGCATCACACATGTTCTCAAAGGGTAGGTTCCAGTTGGGTGCCTGGACTATGGGGGCGGTAGTGAGTAAAGTCTTAAGCTTCTCAAAAGCCTTTAAACAAGCATCATCAAAGACAAACTTAACATCTTTTGCAAGCAAATTGCAAGGAGGTATAGAAATCAAGCTAAAATCCTTAATGAATCGACGATAAAAATCTGCATGCCCTAAGAATGACCTAATATCTCTTACGGTTTTTAGGACCTGTAAAGTCTTAATAAGGTCAACTTTGGCTTTATCTACCTCTATACCCTTCGAAGATACGATATACCCTAAAATAATTCCTGAATGAACCATGAAATGACATTTATCCCAATTAAGCACTAGATTCTTTTCCTTACACCTAGTCAACACTAATGACAAATGATGCAAGCACTCATCGAAAGATGAACCAAACACTGAAAAAATTATTCATAAAGACCTCTAAGAACCGTTCTACCATGTCAGAAAATATGCTCATCATACAACGCTAAAAAAGTCGCAAGGGCATGCATTACATAGCTTGAAAGTCATGCATGCGTCTATACGCAAAGGTACCAAAGGGATAGGTAAAAGTGGTTTTCTCTTGGTCTTCTGGGGCAATAACAATCTGATTATAACCAGAGTAGCCGTCTAAAAAGCATAGTGACTATGACCTGATAATCGCTCTAGCATATGGTCGATGAAGGGAAGGGAAAATTGATCCTTCCTAGTGACCTTGTTCAATTTCCTATAGTTAATACAAACACGCCAACCCATGGTCACTCGGGTTGGGATTAATTCATTGTTATCATTCTGGACTACAATACCGGATTTCTTGGGAACAACTGAGCGAACTGGCTGACCCACTTCGTCATCGAAATGGGATATATAATGCATGTATCTAACAACTTAAGAACTTCGGTTCGAACTACTTCTTTCATATTAGGGTTAATTCGACGTTGCATCTCCCTAGAAGGTTTGGTTTCTTCCTATAAATAAATCTGATGCATACAAACAGTAGGACTTATACCCTTAATGTCTGTTATCGTCCACCCTAAATCTTCCTTATTGCTTTGAAGGACGGTTACTAGCCTACTTTCCTGATCACTATCCAAGTCGGATGCTACAATTACAGGTAAAGTTTCAGATGGGCCTAAAAACATATACTTCAGGGTATCTGGTAATGGTTTAAGGTCCAACTTAGGAGGCTCTTCTAAAGAAGGAACTAGGGCAGACTTAGAAACTAGTAGTGGTTCGAACTTAGGTTTCCATCCTTTACTAGTATCTAACAAAGGGGTTGAATCTAACAAAGCATTCACCTCATTAATCACATTATCATTATCAAAATCAATCCCAAAGTGAGCTAGGCATTTCTCTAATGGATCTTCTAACAAAGTGTTTGGTAATGACTCCTCGACTAATGTTCCTATCATGTTCACCTCTTTTATGCTCGAGTCATCTAGTTCAGAGAGTAGCTTACTAATATTAAAAGTGTTCAGCTCAATAGTCATATTACCAAAAGATAAATTCATAATACCATTTCGACAGTTGATGATCGCATTGGATGAAGCTAAAAACGGGCGGCCTAAAATTACCGGTATCTGGTTCTCTGGGTCAGGGACAGGTTGGGTATCTATGATAACAAAATCCACTGGATAAATAAACTTGTCGACCTCTACAAGAACATCCTCGATCACACCACGAGGAATTTTAACAGACCTATCAGCTAACTGAAGTGTCATCTGGGTAGGTTTAATCTCACCAAGTCCTAGCTTAAGGTACACATGGTATGAGAGTAAGTTCACATTGGCTCATAGGTCAAGCAATGCTTTCTCAACACGTTATTTACCTATTTTGCAAGAAATGGTAGGGGACCCTGGGTCTTTATACTTAGGAGTAGTGGTATTCTGAATAATAAAACTCACGTGGATAGCTAGAAAGGCTTTCTTCTGGACACTAAGTTTTCTCTTTCGGATACGCATATCCTTAAGGAACTTGGCATAAGCGGAAATCTGCTTAATTGCATATAATAATGGAAGGTTGATAGTTACATGCTTAAAAACCTCCAATATATCATTAAAGTTGGACTCCTTCTTAGTTGGAACTAGAAGTTGCGGGAATGGGGCTCTGGAAAAAAAGTCGGACTCATTAGGACCCTCATTGGTCTCTTTCGAGACTCTATCAGTCTCCTCATTTTCTGGCTCAGAAGGGTGAACTACAACATGTTCACTTTCAAGCATGACGACCTTATTGTCAACCTTCTTTCCACTCCTAAGGGTTGTAATAGAATCCACATGATTGTACGATTTCTCTCCTTTAGGATTAGGATCAGTATGACTATGGAACCTTCTGTTATCTCTCTCACCTAGAGTCTCAGCTATTTGACATACTTGAAGTTCTAACTTAGCAAGAGTCTGGGCATTAGTTTGAAAATTTTGCTTGGTTTCCTGTTGAAAACTAACCTGGCTCTTTACTAACATTTCCTGGCTCTGTGCTAACATATCATGGCTCTTTCTTAGTATACTAAGAGATTCCTCTAAGCTAGTCATTCTATTCTCAGAAAGGTTCTGGAACTAGGCTTGACCTGAAGAATTCTTATTATAACCAAAACCTAGGGGAGGCTAAGAATTACTAGATTGACTTTGATTATGGCCTTTAGACCAAGAGAAATTAAGATGGTTTCTCCAACCAGGGTTGTAGGTCTCTGAGTATGGGTCAAACTTCTGACGGTTTTCAAACCTAGAGTTGTTATAGATAGCATGGGCTTGCTATTCACTAACATGACCTTCCTAAAATGAGTAATCGGGCTCTATTCCACAACTAGAGACTTGAGAGGCTCTATCCTAGCATCAGGTTCAACATGAGACCTATGTTTAGACTGATTCAATTCCAAAGCTTCTAACTTTCTAGACAAAGCAACAAACTTAGCATCTGATCCAAAGCATGTATCTACCACATTAGTGTTACTTCTATTGACCAAGAGTCTTTTAGGGGGTTCAACACAAGACTCCCACTGTTGTGACTTTTCAGCCAGTTCTTCTATAAAGGAATAAGCTTCATCAGCAGTTTTATTCTGGAACCTACCAGCGCATAAAGACTCAACCATGGCTTTGGTCGAATAGTCTAAACAGACATAAAGAATTTCAACTAGTTTCATTTTCTCGAACCCATGGTGAGGACATTGCGACAAAAGATCATTAAATCTCTCTAAAAACCTATAAAGAGATTATCCTTCTTGTTGCACACTGGAACTAATTTTCTGCCTAACAGATGCGGTTTTGTGCTTAGGGTAAAACTTTAAGTAGAAAGCAGCAGTAAGTTCGTTCCATGTTTCTATAGACTCTGATGGTAGGTTATGCAACCAGGACATGGCTTTATCTCTCAAGGAAAAGGGGAACATCCTAAGTTTCAAGACTTCATCACTAAGGTCTTTAATCTTAATTGTTCCACAAATTTCTTCAAAGTCCCTAACATGAAAGTAAGGGTTTTCATCATCTTTTCCTAAGAATATAGGGATCATCTGAATAATACCAGGTTTCAACTCATAATTAGCCGTAGAGGCTGGCAATTTAATACACGATGGTCGGTTGGTCCTAGTTGGGTACATGTAATCTTTCGAAGTAGCCATTGCTGGCATAACTGAAGTACTAGGGATACTTTCCTCACGAAGAGACAGGTTCTCAAAACTGAAGTTTCCAAAAATAGGGCTCTCAAAAGAAGAGTCTTCGAGCTCCTCGCTTCCACAAGAAGAACTACTAGGTTTTTCGCTAATCAATCGACCTAGATTGTCTCTTTTCCAAGCCCGATCTCTAATAACCTCGGGCATACACTAGAAAAACAAAATTAAAAAGAACAATCCTAAAAAGAAGGGAAGTTCTAAACAAACACACACAAGGCTGACTCCACCACAACAAACCTACCGATTTCTAGCAAACAAAAAGCATGATGGCTCCACTTAGATTGTTTTTAGACCAGCTTCTATTCTTTCGAAAGGAAATTCGTTACAGTTTAAGCAAACCTCTCTGGAATCAATTTGAGTTAAAGTAAGTTAAATAGAGACAAGGGAAGCTCAATGGGGCTTTGACACTCATGCCTCACCGGCAAACGTTTCCTCGGGTTACAAGGCGGCACGCTCAACTTACATTAACCATCATGAACTTCAAAGTATGCTTAATTAATAGAGCAACCAATAGTTTTCGAACGACTTTCCTATTAAGCTCGTTACCCTATCGGCCTCGTTCTAGTCAGTATTTTAAGCTTGGGTCGCGTAGGTTGTGTGTTCCTAAGGCGGGCAAGAAGAGAACGGTGATGAAATCCGAACCATTATTTTGTATGGCCAGGCCTTGCCCTTTACTAGGAAATTAAACCGTTTTCAGTCCTCAACATATATGCATACGAAGGAAGACAATAAACCTGCTGATAGGGGATTCACGGGTGTTTCGAAAAACTTACCTCCCGTACCAGACGGGCGAAGAACCGTTGTAGGCGACTCGGGCCACCGACTCCTATGTCAGTGTACGAACCCGAGGGTCCGAGGCAATATCGTAATTGTCGTCCTTCTTTGCAAACAGTTTATATTTAATTTTACCCTTCCTTAAGGTTTAAAAAAATAAATAATGTCCCAATGTCCACAGTCCAAAAATAAAGTGCAAAAGAAAACGAAAATTACAAAAATAAAAGATATCCTAATACAATTCTAAAAATAAAATCTAAAAAATAATAAAAAAAAAAACTAAAATCTAAAAAATAAAAAATAAATAAAAAATTCTTTGTCTTTTTTCCTTTTCTTTTAGCTTTTATCTTTAACTCAAGTCTTTTAGTCACCAAAGTCTTTGGCTCAATTTCTTTTCAATCCAAATTCCAAACTTGTAGCACAAAGATAGATACCAAAGAAACGTAAAATAGAACAAAGTGAAAAATAAAATTAAAACCTAAAAAAATAATCTAAAAATTCTAACTTAAAAACAAGTCCTCGTCGGCGGTGCCAAAAATTGATCGAATTTCAAAGTTGTTGTAATAATAGGTTCGTTGAGACTTGTGAAAGCAATAGATTTTAGACTTAATAAAATTTAAAAAAAAAAATCGAAATAAAAAGTGATGTGAAGAATTGAAAATAAACCAAGGCTCCGGATTCCACTATTCCTTCTAGTTGATTGGTTTACAAAGATATTTCAACAATTATTATTGAGCTCTTTTCTCATTAATTCACTATTAATCTTTAAGGTGTCCAAATATTAAATTGTAATCCCTAAGCATGAATTATCAAATAATTAATTCTAAGCATATTACATCAAATTGATTCACAACTAATTAAGAAAACCATTATGTTGATCCCAGTGAATTAAATAAAATGAATAATTAAAGAAATTCTAAAAAAAATTACCAATCAAGCATGAGTGAATAGTTTCCTCCGTTGCCCCAGTCACCGGGTACTTAGCCTCTCATCATGATGGAAACACGCTCAAAATTCATTTTTATTGCCCAAAGGGTGTGTACAAAGATGAAAAAGGTGAGAAAATGATTAAACTGGGTTTGTAACACTTATTTTTGTTACAAACCGAACTGTTATAGAGAACGATAATGGGGAAGTGTAACTGTAGCACTACGACCCTCCTCCACTGTGTCGTTGTCACTGTTGGTGAACGACTATTTTTTTGCGTCTTATGTTATTCGTTTTCTTCTTCAGCAGAAGCAATGTCAGTTCTCTGCAACTCGAATTTTCTCCTTCTATGATGCTCCAAACTACTCCCAAACTCTCTGTAACCCCTATATACTTCCCCAACACCATATATATACTCGCAGGACCAAGAATAATGTCTCATAACTCCACAAAATCTCCCATAACTCGACAACGAAGAAAATTATTCTCGAGAATATTTTCTTCCCTAATTTATCTCCTCACGCGTTGATTTTCTACCAGCACACTCTAAACAGGTCCATACACGTTCCATAAACAGTGTAACAAGCTTTATACTCGTGCAAACTTTCCAAAACAACATCACCGAGCATCCCACTCGAAAATACACTCAATTCTAATCAAAGCAAGCAACCATAAAACGCCTGTTATGCTCAGTCAAGTCTTCCCATGCAATTCCAGCTATTGAGTCATGCTAAATCATCACCAAATCTCGAACCAAAAATCTTCCAGGTGACTGTAACAAACTCCCGCCCAAACTGAAATTTTGAAATGAAGAGGAAGGGTGCCCCTTATCCTCGCCTGGGTTCCCTTTAGCAGCTGATCTGGGTGCCCTTAGTAATTCAGTGGGTGCCTTTAACATTTTTTTTTTTGGGGGGGGGTGCCCTGAGCCCTTTTTCTGGGGAGTTTCCAACCATTTCTGGGGCGCCTTTAACACTCATCCGGGTGCCTTTAGTAATGTTCACCGGGGGTCCAAATAGCACTTTTCGAGCAACTTTTTCCGCACAAGTGTAATTATCCAAAAACACCTATACAAACATAAAAACACCATAATAAGCACAAAATCGAGTACCAACAATACAGAAAATTGAGGACAACTGAGACAGAAAAATGTGTCTATCACTTAGCTTGTTAGGCTTCCCACTAGTTAATGTAATAATACTCTTTATCCAGTAATAATAATAATTACTATTACTATTATTATTACTCAGAGAGGTGTTGGTGCCCAGATTGTTGCTAGGCTAGCAACTCCTTTCTTGTAAAAATTGACTTTGTTTGCTTTTCATTAATAATAAGAATATTTTGTTTAAAAACCTAGTACTCATACCCAGTTACCTCCTTTCAACAATGCAACATCCATCCCACACCCCCATACATACACCATCAACACATCATCACTGAATGTAATTGAACCTGAAGTTCTTTCTTTAGGTTTACTTGACTTGGTTTTCAAGAAGCAGTTCACAACCATCTCCAGTATTCCACCATATTGCAAACTCAACTTCTCTAGGACCCTAAAAGCTTCCTTAGACAAAGTTTTACACAACCCCATCTATCCTCCTCGGATATTTTTAGTGCGAATTATGTATCTTATGTTTGGTTGCTCTTATTACCCATTTGCACTCTCAACCTCTATGAACAGGGGAGAGATTGAGAGGGTGGTGGTTTTAATAGATGGTGGTTTGAAGCTCAAGAGAATAGAGGTCAGGTACTAGGAGAAAGCTTCAAGCATATGCAATTAACAAAGCTTTGGCCACCTGGAGGGAGTACAATGGATGCAGTACACTAATCCAACAATTATTGGAGGCTCACAAAGAGAACCAAAGGTGCAAAAAATATAGCAAAAAGAAACAACAAAGCAAACAAAAGCCTAAGTCCAACATTCAGGCCTGCATAAATAAGCTCATCTATGGACATTATACTGCTGCTATTAGGATCATATCATCCAATGGAGTTGCTCCATCCAATGCAGATACATCGACTCAGCCGACTCACATCGAGTCATGACACGACCTCTCGACTCGGTGATTGACCGAGTTGACTCACCGATCTCGACCCATTGACCCGTTTCAACTCGTTGGGGTGGCCAAGGCGGACTTGGTCGCCGGTCAGGCGATTGGCCACAATTAATGGACTTTGAAGACTAAACAATTGAAACATCCCCATGCACCCCCACCCTTAGGGAGTTAAACTTAATTGTGCTTTTACACTTTAGGTTGTATCCCATGTTTGTGAATGATGATCATATTGAGGCCACCACGGAGGGAGTACAATGGATGCGGTACACTAATCCGGCCAATTATTGGAGGCTGCATTTGTTTCAGAAACATCCCCATGCACCCCCACCCGTATCCCCGATTGATATCAAGGCTATGCTTAAGGACAATAAGAGTTTTCCAAAATGAACTTCTTGTAGCAGGGATGGGATTAGATCACAACACCTCTTTGATGCTCTTAGTAGCTCTGCAGATGCTGTCTCTGAAGAACTCTTAATTTCTATCACTGCAGTTGTTAACTTATGGTGGTTATCTGGCAAGTTCCATAAGGTGTTAGGTGAATACATTGCTAGCGCACCTCTCATCCCACTCCTCAAACCAGATGGGTCTTAAGCCAATAACAGTTGGCACCATATGGAGAAGGTTATGCTCTAAATTAGCTTCAAATTTAGTAAGCAGGGCGATGACTGCATATCTAGGGAATTACCAGTTTGGTGTGGGACTCCCATGTGGTGGTGAAGGAATTATGCACTCAGCAAATAAGCTTTTAGATATGAAAGGTACTCAAACTGATTTGACTATGTTTGTCATAGATTTCCAGAATGCTTTTAATTTCGTAGATAGAACTACCCTTATCAAGGAAGTGAGGTCCAAGTGCCCTTGTATCTCAAACTGGGTGGAGTTCTGTAATACTACACCTGCAAAGTTGTACTTTAGTGAATTCACGCTCTCTTCCGCTAAAGGAGTTCAACAAGGGGATCCCCTTGGGACTCTTCTATTTGCACTCACATTGCAACCATTGGCTTGTAAATTTGCTGCTCAATGCTCTTTGGAACTTCATGCCTGGTATTTGGATGATGACACTATAATTGGAGACACATTTGAAGTTTTTGAGGCCCTTAACATTATCCATAGGGAAGGTCCTGCTAGGGGCTTGTATTTAAATGTCAGCAAAACCGAAGTGTTTTGGCCCTCCTCGGATCCTAGAAGCTTTGAGCATGGTATTTTTCCAGCCAACATTGGCAGAGCTGTTGGAGGTGTTAAGCTGCTAGGTGGTCCAGTAAGTACTGATGCACAATACTGTATGAGTTGGTGATGTCAAGGGTCAACAAAACAGTACATCTTATAAACTATGTAAAACAACTTAAAGATCCACAATGTGAGTTGTTACTTTTACGCAATTGTATAGGGGTTTCTAAATTCTACTTCACCCTAAGAACCATTATCCTCAAATTCTTCAAGCTGCCAGCAAGCATTTTGATCAACAAACTTTTTCCGTTTCTGCAGCACATAGTCACATGTGATGGCGCATGGTTTGGAAGCTTCCAATGTCGACTTGCGACTTTGCCCATTAAAGACGGGGGGCTAGGTGTATACACAATGGAAGATGCCGGTCAGTATTGTTATCTCGCTTCATGTCTTCAAATTGAAGCTTTACAAGGTACTATTCTACGCACTAATGACATCTCAACTCCAAGTCTGCATTTTCAATCTGCGCTCAGTTCATATATGCAAATTTGTGGTCTTTCCTCATCTTCTCAACATTGGAGATACTCCCCCCCCATCCCATGAAATCTTTGGCAGTTCGCTACTTTGATGTAGTCAAAAGAGGAATACCCACCAAGTTTACACCGACTGGCAGGGATGAAATCCTTTGGAAAAGTAACAAGTTGCCCCATATGTGGGGCCGAGGCAGTTTAAAGCTGCACTTCAATATAAGCTAGGTATACTTGTCTTCCCGAAAGGTAGCTCTTGCCCATGCTGTAGTCGTAATGTGGACATATTTGGTGACCATGCCATCCACTGTGCTAATGAGGTTGGTTTGAAACCTCGACATGACTTAGTTCGTGATGTAGTTATGGATATTTGTTACAAATTAGGAATTGCGGCGAGGATGGAGGTTTCCTTAGGGTGGTTATCAGACGACAATGATGCACGACCAGCTGATATATTTGTTTATAATTGGAAGAATGAACGTGATATATGTTACAATGTCACTGGTATTTTCCCCTTTACCGGTGATGGGCTTATAAGCTTTACCGTTACCGCGGTCCCTCCCGACAAATTGTTTTAGTGAAAAATAAGGAAACATTTTTTTTTTCCCATAAACGGAGAGAATATTACTTATGCTAACTACACCCATCCCAACAGCTCTGGGCGCCCAAGTGATATGACAGTTATACATTTGTACCGCAGTGAGATTTCTGGTGTGCACATCTACGCGGCTCTCGTCAAGCTAGATATTTGTCGCCCACTGGAATAACAAGTAGTTTTCCTCGTTCTGACCTGTTCCTCATTCCAGAGAGAGAGAGAGAGAGGAGGAAAATGGGGAGCAGAGAAGCAGACTATTAATTTTCCTCTTGTTTGTGTCTCTGATCTAACACAAATCTGGAGAGAAATGGAGTCTTCTGCTGAATCTCAAGAACAACAACAACCCCAGTTAACAGTTATAATCACTCTTCCTCCATTAAATAACCCATCTAAAGGAAAAACAATTACCTCAATTCTTACTCATCCCTTATCTACAACTCTTGAACAACAATCTCAACGAGATGAAAACCAACTTCCTATACAACAATCTCTACCTATACCACAGCCTGAACATCGTTTCAATTCCTTTACTAGATTCTTTCTTACTAACTCAAATAGAGTACTGGGTCTGCTTGGTTTATCTCTTTTAGGGCTTCTTCTGTGTAATACTTATTCTTCTGTAACAACAGTTTATGAATTAAAAAGTCCGGAAGACAAGAATGATAACAAAACTAGAGAGTTTCATTCTTTTGTTTTCCCATTATTTCACAAGTACACCAATTCTGGTAGTATTCCAAGAGATGTGGAATTTAAATTGGGGAAATTTGTAAATAGAGAAACAGTTATGTCTGCGATTGATGATGGTATTCAACAGCAGAAGAAGATTTCTACTTCTTCATTAGTAGAATCATCCACCATTTTGCCTGTCAGAGGAAATGTATATCCACATGGGTATGTTTGAAACTTTCTTTTTTGAATATTTATTTCTTAAACTCCAATTTCAATTTTGTTAAATATGTGGTAAATTGAATACATGGAACGGTAATATTCACATTTAGAAGCATGCCTTTGTTGTCGAAGAATGTAAAAATTGCCATGGACCTCATGTACCCACATTGAATTAGGCACAAAAGAGTAGAAGAAATAGACAATTGTGGCAGAAGAAAGATAAAAATGCATCCTCAAACTTACAAATTGGAAGCTTTCATTCTTAGCATTCTGGATGGCTAGTGTTATATAAGTTTACTAAGGATTGTCAGTTGAAAATTTGTGATTCTTTTGTTATTGCACCTAGAAGAAAAGTCATCACGACCTTAAGTGACATGAACAGCATACCACGGAACAAACCGTTGTGGCAGAAGAAAGATAAAAAATGCATCCTCAAACTTACAAATTGGAAGCTTTCATTCTTAGCATTCTGGATGGCTAGTGTTATATAAGTTTACTAAGGATTGTCAGTTGAAAATTTGTGATTCTTTTGTTATTGCACCTAGAAGAAAAGTCATCACGACCTTAAGTGACATGAACAGCATACCACGGAACAAACCGTTGACCAACATTGTTTGTCCTGTAAAATGAAATTCTATATGAAGATAAAAGTTGTATAAGCAAGATTTGATAGGTATTTTGATTTAATCTTAGCAAGCTTTTTGGTTCTAAGAAGTTCTTCATCACATAACATATTTCTTAGTTCATATATCCTTCATGAAACTATCCTCATTGCAAATTTTCTGTCCATTTTCCCTATTCATTCCAATAAATCCTCTATTCCACTAAAGCCTCTTCTGATAGATGTCGTCATTTATCTACCAGCTAAAGGTTATTCTGCTTTAAACCACAGGTTGTATTATACATTGCTGCATGTTGGGAATCCTGGAAACACTTATTATCTTGATATGGATACTGGGAGTGATTTGACATGGATTCAATGTGATGCTCCATGCAAAAGATGTGCCAAGGTACACCAAATGTATTTCGATTTTAGGTTCAACTTATATTTTCCCATGTTTGTATTTTGACTCTTGTTTTTCAGGGTAAGTTCTCATTTTTGTTTTTACCTTAATAAACATGTGTTTGTGCTTTATAATCATGTTGTCAGCGCTTTCTCGATCTTGTGTAAAGTTAGCTTGCACCATGTTAAATCATTTTGTAGTCGATGTGTATAATGAGGATATTAGATATGCTCTTTATTTATTTGTTACTCCGTTACCTCGATGTTTTACGGATGTAATTTTTTTTATTGCGATGAAGTAATTATGATAGACATCATAGATCATAAATACTCTTATAACAGGAACTGCTTATGTAGGGACCAAATCCTCTGTACAAGCCTGCCAAAGGGAACATACTGCCACCCAAGGATAAGTTGTGCGCTCATGTGCAAAGTAATCACAATCGTGAATCTTGTGAGTCTTGCCAGCATTGTAGTTACGAGATAGAATATGCAGATCTTAGCTCCTCCGTTGGAATTCTTGCTAGGGATAGTCTACACCTTACAGTTGCAAATGGAACACTGGTGAAACCTAATTTTGTTTTAGGGTATGTACCGTAAAGTACAAGCTGCGTTTTCTTTTAATATCTCTGCATTCCTTCTCTTTTAAACATCGCAAAAATAAGATTAGTTGATGCCACTTTCTTTTTTGGTTCAATGATTCTGTAGGTGTGCATATAATCAACAAGGGCAACTATCAGTTTCCCCTGCAAGAACAGATGGAATTCTCGGACTAAGTAGGGCTTCAATTAGCCTTCCTTCTCAACTAGCAAGTCAAGGGGTCATCCAAAATGTCGTGGGTCATTGCATTGCCAGTGGTGCCGAGAGCGATGGGTATATGTTCCTTGGTGATGAACCTGTTCCTCGGAGGGGCATGACATGGGTCCCCATGCTAAACATCCCTTCAATGTAAGCAGACTTCGAGAGAAATAGGTGTGACTCATTAGTAGATTTTGTGGCTCATGGGCCGTGTGATTCATCACTCATATCATACCAGGTTGCACACTTATCTAAGGCACTACATGTTATAGCATAATTTTCGTAAGACATTAACCTAGAATGCAATTTTAAATGCAAGGATGCACATAATCTACTCAAAACATCGTATTATTATGTGCTCATTTCATTGAAGCGTCGTATACTGTGTTAAGAGACAGATAATACAGAAGACTGCGTATGAAACAATTGAATGTTTCGCTTATTATATTTTGAGCTGTCAGTTAGAAAAAGATTTAACATCATTTTCTATTGTCTTTTTTTCTTTTTAAGTTGTTATTAATTTCGACATTCTGTTGTGAAACTTAACTTTACTATGGAGTGTTTTGCTTATTGTTCATGCCTCAGAGACCTCTTCCATACAGAGATTGTGAAATTAACTTATGGAGGTCGACAGTTCAGTTTAGACGAATCTGGTAACAATGGTGGGAGAGTTGTATTTGATAGTGGAAGTTCCTATACATATTTCCCAAATAAAGCGTATTCTGGTCTAATAGCTTCAGTAAGTGTTTCAAAAGAAATTTCAGTGGAAAACTTACATCACCCAGTCACATGTTGAAGTTGTTAGTTGACTAGTAATCGAATTTTCACCTATTAATGCAGCTCGAAGATTCTTTTCATGAAGAACTTGTCCAATCAACATTTTAATTTTTTCCTATTAGAGCTTGTGTCCAACAGTATTGTTTATTAACTCCACATACTTGGTTATTTTTTTATTTTTTATACTATTGAAGAATCAATTTCCTAATACTTGCAAAAATGACATTATAGACTTGGATCTACGTCCACTTCCCTATCTTGGAATTGGCCATTGAAAACACGGCGTGGGAGAAAGGTGACCCTATAGGAAGAAAGTACGTCTTCGATTCAGGACGAAGGAGCATCGGTTGATTCGTTTGAGGGAGATTTGGACTCACTTAAAGCCCAAGACGATGTTTCAGATCCTACTTTGCCATTGTGTTGGCGAGCTAAATATCCAATCAGGTAAGCCTTGGAAAATAAGAACATGTGTAATTTGTTTCTCATTGAGCTTCTGATAGTTATGCAGTAACTTGTGACAGTAATCCCCAGTAATATGCTGGCCATCTTATCAACATTTTAATCTTTTTCCTATTAGAGCTTGTGTCCAACAGTGTTCATAGCCTCAGCTAAAAATAGGAAGAAAATCACTTTGTGTAGGTCTCTTGAAGATGTAAAAGCACTCTTTAAACCCTTGACTTTTCAATTTGGGAGTAAATGGTGGATTATGTCGTCAAAGATGAAGATTCCTCCCGAAGGTTACTTGATTATAAGTGTAAGGATTCCCAAACTTATCATATACAAATTTCATTACTATTCCATTATTTTTAAATTTATATGTTTCTCTTATTTAGATGGAACTTATTCTCTAAGTGAATTTCCCTGCAGAGTAAAGGCAATGTATGTTTGGGAATACTTGATGGGAGTGAAGTTCTTGACGAACCCATGATCCTGCTTGGAGGTACAGTTTTTTCCTGTAACAGTGCATTGAAAAAAAAACAAACAAGAAAAACAGTATTTACCAGCCATATTGCAAATCATAAAAATCAAACATGACCCTAGCATGACTTACACTATGAAGAACGAGGTCAGAGATAAATTCGGTGAAGGTTTCAATATAACTCGTGTCAATGAAAGCCAGCTAAACTATGACTTTTAACCCATTTGATTCCCCTGATAAGTAACAAATAATATATTTACTCTATATGGCTAATTTGCAACCATGTTTTGACTAGTTCAAAATGTTAAAATAAACAGGGGTGAAACCATCCCACCAATCATCTCCATGCGATCCCCCTTAAACTTTGGTTATTCATGACATTTTGGGTACTCTAATTAGACTAAAAGTACTACTTGTTTCTCAGTGGTAAATGGAAAAATGGGAAAGGATACTCTAATTAGACTAAAAGTACTACTTGTTTCTCAGTGGTAAATGGAAAAATGGGAAAGGATACATTTGTTTCCTTTAAACCCAATATATTGCAGATCAGATAAGCAAGTTAAGGACTGTTTTTTACTTCTATCGACCACCGAACAATTTAATCCACAGCAGTAGAACTGAACCATGCACAAGTCTGTTTATAATATTTATGGCTGCCCCCATCATGGTTATTGGATGTTCAATTAGGGATTATGTTTTGCTTCTTCCCTTATTTGGGTTCTTCCAGAAGGTCAAGAGCAACAGCCGCTACATGCAGATCAGTTGTTTCTACTATTTGATCTTTTTCATTTGTCTGTCCTTGGAAAATAATCTGAATATATCAATTTCTTCTGCAGATATCTCATTGCATGGACAATTGATCGTATATGATAATGTTAATCATAAAATTGGATGGGTTCAATCAGATTGTGTAAACCCACAAAGTTCCAAGAGCCTTTCTTTATCCCAACAGTAGTTAAGTACAAAGTAAAGACAACAGTACATCATCTGTAATACTAGCCTGATAAAGAATTTATATTTTGACACGGTTAGTTTGAAAATTTCATCAGGTTTCTTGTAGTTTTTAATACCACTTAGGATGAACTCGTATGATTGACAAGTACCCATTGCTCAGTTTTGTATATATGCGGGCTGCTACCACGAATTGCTTTTATCTTTGATTGCCATTTAACTTTAACCATCAATCTAACTCTTCACCTCCATCTCTTCGTGATGGATGCGACATTAAACTATCCTGTTTAATTAGGCAGAGACTATTATGAGAGCAAGGGCCATAAGGGAGTAGTACTCTACTTCAAAGCGAAGTAGTGGCAAATGATCAAGTTGTTCAAAGTAACTATTGTTTGTAGGATAATATATTTCCAGCTGCTAATAATACTACTATAATAACCCCAGAAAAGTGACCACTTGATAAACTATTCGCATGTGGGTTGCTTTAAAAGTTGTATGTTTATTTGGGATAGGAATGTTCCTACCCTTGTTGAGGTGTGTGTCATGAGTAAGCAACTGCACTTAAGAATTCATGTAATAGATATTGCTAAGGTTCCATTCTGTGATTCTTTCAGTTTGAGAATTATCTCCAACTCGGCAACTCCCATCATTGAGTAAGCATCCAAAGAAGTCAATATGGTACCCAAATAACGAGAAATATGTAAATAAAAATGAGGGAGTTGAAAAGACGGTGAACCACCTATTCTCAACTGAACACTACTTCAGACGAGCCTTCCAAACAACTAGATTTAGCAGTCCCCTACCGAGCCTTCCAGGAACTCCAAACAGAAACAACAGATTGCGCATAAGATAAAGGGGAAAGTTCTTATGGGTCTCACTAGACTAACGTCAAAATGAGAGAGAGTAATCAGATGTGAGGAAAAAACGTTAATAATTATAGAAACCAAATATTACATGCTTCCATAAAAAAGCTGGAGCACATCTTAATTTAGCTGATAAAAAGACTCTGTCCTTCCGTTTCAATGCATTTTACTTCTATAGCCTCCACAACTAAGCTTCATTCTAATCCAGAAATCTTGTCTCAATTTCATGGTTGTATTACTGATTCAGATAATGAACACCTTCTTCAACTTCAAACTGAACAAGAAATTACGACCATAGGCTTCACCAAGCAATGACCGTTTTCCAGCAGCTTTCTATCAGAAATGTTGGTCTCTTATCGGGTCAGATGTGGTCCATATGTTTCAACATTTTTTCACCACTGACTAATGTTTCACTTCTTATCAATAGTAGCCCCCTCCACCCCCCACCCCCCACACACACACCTTTTTTTTTGCTCTGTTAGACTCGGTCAAGTATCTGTACGTTGTACGTGTTAGATTTTTTGTGTTTTGCGCAACAAATCCCATATGGTTAAAGTAATGCTTGTTTAGATTAAGTCAAGTCTGATTAGTCTTAATTCGCATTAAGGCATGTTTATGGTATTTATCATGCATTAAAGACTAGCTTAAGGCTAATGCTAAATAATGTTAAAGCTTAGCATGACATGTCAACTAGCTTGACATGTCATATGAGGTGTCCAATGTAGCCATGAGGTGTCCTCCAATTCATGATGGAAAGGTTGGAGTGACATGTGGCAAGCATGATTAGGACTCTCTTCTAGCCTCACAAGTTTTCTTTAAAAGCAAATTTGTTTTCATCCATCAAAAAAGATTAATGTGAGGAAATAAAAGTTGATAATAAGTCATGAAAGTTTAAGTGTCTTGTATGTTCTATTTCCTTGTACAATAACCTGTTTTGATATGAACTATGTGTAGTATTCTTGCTACATATGGTGCTGTTTTCAGTGAGTTGTTAAGTATGCTAATACTAGTTTCAAGTCTAATTTCAGCATGTAGTTAGCTTCTATGATGTTTAGTGGTAAAGCATAAAGGTTAAGGAGCTGAAATTCCAACATTCAACTTCTATTTGACCTAGTTATAACATATTCAACAACTAGGGTGATTGTATGGTTGAGGTTTTGGATTGTTTTCCTTCTAAGGTTGTAGTTCTTCTCATATGCGGTGATTCGGTACTTCATACTTGATGATGTGGGGTTGTAAAATCGGTATAGCAAGTATTTGAGCAGCTGTATAAGATTCGTGTATCACAATCAAGGTTTGTTCACATCTGCGATGGATTTGGACTTCTCAAAATAGTGTTTTCTGTTCAAGTACAAGGTCTGAATTTTTTCTGTTTTGAAAAATTGTAACTTGTAATAGTTTGTACCTTTCATTACTCGACTAAGTCTTGCCAAAGTGATGCTTTGAGAGTATGTGGAAGTTTTTTAATGAGAATTATGTGATTGTGGTGGTTTGTTTTGATTCATTCAAAAATTGTAAACACGAATCTTGCCCAAAGGTGTTTTGTGTTTATGAAATTTGATGTGAATCAAGTCTCATATGAGTGAAAGCTTTTCATATGAGAATTTATTCTTAAACTTATTAGGACTCATTGTATGTCGTAATTTCTGCCCACAGGTGATTTGCGATGATACAGAGTCTTGTTTTTGAGTTTAAGATGTTATTGTTTTTCTTATTGACATGCTATTTACTTGGTTTATGTTATAGTTGTATAAAGTGATAATAAGCATGTATGTGTTGTGTGAATCTGAATTTTAGTGGAATTGTGATTGTGATTTATCATCAAGTTTATTCCATGTTGTGTTTGAATCTGAAATTCAGGGGGAGTGGTGTTTGTAGATTGTTTATCATCATTCTCTTATTCTTGTAAGGTTTGTATGCTTATAAAGTAGTCTCTAGTTTGAGATAAAGCATGTGTTACGTGTTGTTCTTGAAGTTAATGGGAATATGATGTTTATGGCTTTATCATCATGTTTGTTTCCTTACTTTTGTAAGATGTATATGCTCATAAAGTAATTTCTGGTATGAAATATGGTTCTCATTCGATATCATCAATGTCCTAAAGTTCTTGGTCTCATTAGAATACGAGCATAGTGCTTAATTCGAGCAAGACAATGGGGATATCATTAAGGAGAAAAAGCGGGTGACATAAGAGCATATGTAGTGCTCCTTGTATGGCTTTAAGCTAAGCCAATAAAGTTACAAGTGCAATTCAGTTGGCATAAGGATAAGCCAAATGAATTTTTCAAGTTCAGTTTGGTTTTGGCGTAAAGCTAAGCCAATAAAATGTTTTTCTGTTTTGAAAAATAAAATGTTTTACTTGGGAATAATTGTCCGTCTAATTTTTTGACTGTAGAAATGGCTTGCACCTTTTGAATACAAGGGGTGAGTCTCTATAGTCGAATGCTAGCGTACTATTTGACTCGAGTGTGCAGTTAGCATAAAAAGTTTTAAAAGGGTAGCATGAAAAAGTTTTAAAAGGGTTTTGTTACTTAAACAAGCAGGAGATGTTAGATTTTTTGTGTTTTGCGCAACAAATCCCATATGGTTAAAGTAATGCTTGTTTAGATTAAGTTAAGTCGGATTAGTCTTAATCTGCATTAAGGCATGTTTATGGTATTAATCATGCATTAAAGACTAGCTTAAGGATAATGCTAGATAAGGTTAAAGCTTAGCATGACATGTCAACTAGCTTGACATGTCATATGAGGTGTCCAATGTAGCCATGAGGTGTCCCCCAACTCATGATGGAAAGGTTGGAGTGACATGTGGCAAGCATGACTAGGACTCTCTTCTAGCCTCACAAGTTTTCTTTAAAAGCAAATATGTTTTCATCCATCAAAAAAGAGTAATGTGAGGAAATAGAAGTTGATAAATAGTCATGAAAGTTTAAGTGTCTTGTATGTTCTATTTCCTTGTACAATAACTTGTTTTGATATGAACTATGTGTAGTATTCTTGCTACATATGGTGTTGTTTTCAGTGAGTTGCTGAGTATGTTAATACTAATTTCAAGTCTAATTTCAGCATGTAGTTAGCTTCTATGATGTTTAGTGGTAAAGCATAAAGGTTAAGGAGATGAAATTCCAACAATACGAACTCATCCTATGCAGATAATCCTATCCACAAGATGTAGTAGTAGGTGACAGTTGTTTTTCATCTGTCATAACAATAACTGTTTTTCTTATTACAGTTGTGTTTGTTCACCTCCTGTTATTGTTTGCTACTTTCTATTGACTCAATAAGTCTATATAAGACTTAGTCCTGTTTCTTTACTCTTAAACTTTGATAATCAATCAATCACATTTCTCACATGGTATTAGATACCAAAGGGAATCTTGACTTCCTTCGATCCTACAACTTTATCCTACTTTCAAACCACCATTAAACCTGCATCATTTCCACCTGAAACTTAAATTAACAATGGTGAGAACAACTCAAACACATATTGCATCTTCTTCTGCTGTCAACAACAACATTCTCAACATCAACAATTCTCCCACCATTGTCTTCTCCACAATATCGTAAACAACAATCCTCTTTACCTTCTTCTTCTTCTCAACCACCACCACCACCGCCACTAACACAACAAACATCTCCACCACTGTCCTCTACTGCTCCATGACCACCTCTACAACACACTCCAATACAAATTCTACGTCGTACTTCACCTCAACAACATCAATTTCCTAGTTTTTACTTTCAACAACACCAATTACAATCTTCTTTCTATAATCCGTTTAATTTTCATAGTATATTTACAATTCCCTTTCAAAATATATCTAATTTTGTTTCTGGTAAACTTGATGGCTCAAATTATCTTTTCTGAAAAGATCAGATCTCATCAATTCTTATTTGTACCAATCTATATGGTTATGTTGATGGATCTGTTCCTCCTGAATCTCCTACAGTGATGATTAACAACACTCACATTCCTAATCCACATTATCTTGAGTGGTTGCAGATTGATAAGTTTGTTGGATCTTGTATCAATGCGACTGTTGATCGATCTTTTTCTTCTGAACCTCTTGGTCGACACACAGCAAGCGACAAATGGTTGCATCTACCAAAGCTTTTCAGTGATCAATTTCTTGCTCGAAAATCTTTGTTGAGATCTCAACTTCATTCTATCAAGAAAGGCTCCTCAACAATCTATGATTTTCTTCTTCAGATCAAGACAATTACAGATTCTCTAGCATAGATTGGAGAACCAGTTCAAGATTCAGATCTGGTAATATATACTCTTAATGGTCTTGGTCGAGAGTTTATCCATTTTTTGGTTAGTGTTCAAAATAGGGAACCTCCATTATCATTCTCTGAACTTCGATCACGTCTTATCAGTCATGAACAATTCTTCAAAGAGCAAGATTCAAATTCATTTTCTTCACTTATCACAGATCCAACGAACTCTGCTTTCTTTGTCAAGAAACAAAATTCATCTTATAACTCTAATTCTCGAAAACCTATGCCCTCATATAATTCAATTTCATCACCATCACCATCACCAACAAACTATCAGCTAGTTCATCTTCTTATCCTCCTGGTTTTCGTAAGACTGAATTCAATCATGCACAAAAACAAGTATTAGACTATGGTTTAGTTCCTTGTCAAATCTCTCATAAAAAAGGTCATCTTGCAAATCGTTGTAGATTTCGATATTTTGTATCTCGCAACAGTGCTGCACCTCCATAGAAGGCCTTCCTTGGTCTAGATCTTAACGCAGGAAACAGTTCAACCTCACCTTGGTTCTCTAATGAGTTTGACTTCAATGTACAATTTCGTTCTGATACTGCTTTTGAAAGTGGAGGATATTGGAGTCAGACTAGTTCTGGTCCAGTTTGGATACCTGACTCTGGTGCATCTATCCATATGACCAATAATGCATCCATTTTACAGAATATTACTGCATATTCTGGCACATAACAGGTTATGGTTGGAGATGGTAAGTTACTTCCTATATCTTTTATAGGTTCTTCTACCTTATTTACATCATCTAAGCAGTTTAATAGACACAAAGTTCTTTATGGTCCTCATTTGCAACATAATTTAATGTATGTGGCTCAGTTTACTCAGGAAAATAACTGTGTGTTTATGTTCTATCCATGGGGATATGAAATCAAGTGATTGAAGAACAACCTTATTCTTTCTAGAGGGAGGATGCAAAATGGGATATATCCAATAATATCTGGTCAATCTGCTTCACATACTACTGCTCAACAACTTAATACTGTTTCACAACATAATGTACTGCTTTTACTACTTTGGTAGCTCCCTCAGCTTTATGGAATGCAAGACTAGGCCATCCTGCTCAGAAGATTCTTCATAAGCTTGATACTGCCACTGACATCAAGTTATCTGCAAAATTTACTTTTTCTATTTGTGGATCATGTCAGTTAGCCAAGAATAAGTGTTTACCATTTCATGATACTGGTAGTATTGATAGTATACCACTTGTGTTAGTTCACTGTGATATTTGAGGTCTTTTCCCTGTACAATCTCATTTGGAATACAAGTATTATATTCTCTTTGTTGATGATTGTACTAAATTTTCATGGATTTATCCAATGATGAATAAATCAGATAGTGTTTATTGCTTTAAGTTGTTTAAGTCACTTGTTGAGAATCTATTTGATGTCAAGATCAAACATTTTCAGTGTGATGGTGCTCTTGTGCTTACAAAAGAACCATTTAGAGAACTGCTTGATTCCAATGGAATTACTTTAAGAGTTTCCTGTCCTCATCTTCATCAACAAAATGGTTCAGCAGAGAGAAAGCAAGGACATGTCACAGAAATGGGGAATACATTGTCTTTTCATGCTTCTCTTCCCAAGAAGTTTTGGTTTGATTATTTCTTAGTAGTTGTTTT
Organism: Papaver armeniacum; assembly: GCA_023531295.1. NCBI lineage: Eukaryota > Viridiplantae > Streptophyta > Magnoliopsida > Ranunculales > Papaveraceae > Papaver > Papaver armeniacum. The sequence goes on from JAJJWW010000123.1 coordinate 185,088, forward strand.
TCTTATTAATAGACTTCCAAGTAAACTTCTTGAATACAAATCTCCTTATGAAGCTTTATATAAGTCTAATCCAGATTACTCTCTTCTTAGAGTTTATGGGTGTTTGTGTTATCCAAACTTAGTGGCTTATAGGAAAGATAAGCTCAGCCCTAAATTAGTTGCTTGTGTGTTTCTGGGATATAACATTCATCACAATGGGTATAAATGTATGGACTTACACACTCACGGGATATATGTTACTACTCATGTAGTTTTTGATGAAGCTAAGTTTCCTTTTACTACTTCTACTGAGGTTTCATCTAATTCTCCAATTGTGCCAGTATTACAAGATACTACTTCCACTGTTGTGTCTCCTTCAAAGTTTGTGTTAACTGATTGTTCTCTTTCTAATGCTATATCTGCTCCAACCTCAGAGATTTGAAATTCTCTTTCTACAGAGCAGCCTACTTCTGGCATACATACAAGGTCTAAATCAGGTATTCATGTACCTATTCCTTTATCTAAATATTTTGTAGTTGATAGTTCAATGAAGCATCATGTACCTCTTGCTCTTTCTACTTTACTTAAACCACCTCATGAACCAAAGAATTTTAAAGATGCCACCAAACTACCTGTTTGGGTTAATGTTATGTGTTAGAGCACTGCTCAGTCGAACTCGCAAGCGTTGCTATCTCAAGCTTGTTTTTCAAGTTTAGATGATCAAAACTATAAGTCTTGATTTCTAGTCTACTTATAGCTATATCTCGGATTAGGATAGAATGTGTAGTTGGGCTTTAGACTTCACGACATTTATCGATTGAATACGAAGATCTACTAAGGAGAGCTTGGAGGAATTTCATCGACAAAAGGTATGTGAAGAATAAAACTTATTTATCACTCAGAAGTCTATTATATTCTATCTCCTATTAAGACTAAGTCGTATAGCTATATAGACTTTTATATTATACACATTTGATATTTCGAGCTGAGTTAACTCGCTTATATCTTTCTTGAAATATGTGTTGGAAAGCTTTTTGCTTTAACTACATTCATCATTATTCTTGACGAGTTTAGTTGGAAACAATTTATTTGTTGGAAACAAAATAATGATTAAAAAGATGATCATGTGAAAATCTCCTTGTAACATCTTACATGATTTGTGTGAGACAGTCATTTGACGTAGACTCGGAATGTTTCATATTGATCATTCGATCACTTGAAAATTACTTATAAGCTAATAATTTGTGTGAGACAGCTATTGTTGTCTTCTAAGGATGTTTCAATGATTGAAATTGGAGTTTAGAACAATTAAACCATTGTCTGGATATAGCACAGTATGCATACTAATATGCAAACTGTTGTAGTATGATCAGGTCCGGGAACCAAGTATGCATACCCGTTTGCGAACTGTCAGACATGACCAAAGTACGAAACTTAAGTTTGCGTACCCGTTTGCAAACTAAGTTGGTTTATATTCTAAAATCGGTTAAGTATGATTCCATACTCATAAACAGATACATTTATATATTAAGGAATGCAATCTTTGCAAACCGTGGCAAAAATGTTCATGAATTGATTCTCTTGAATCAAATCCGATTTTGTTTCAATTATGTCTTGTATACTTCTATGAGAATATAAAAAATTAAACAACTCTATTAGTAACAAAATTAGATTCATTTGATCTAGAAGTGTTAGATGAATGTGGTTAATACAAAAGTGTTCATATGGCTAATTTCGGTTAACTGTTGTTAAGCCAACTCAATATACACGTTTATGTACGATTACCCATATCTAAATGAAGGTATATTTCATTTGTGTGTAACAAGCTAAGACCATCTAACGGTGCAGAGATATTTCTTTGGTTTTAAGCAAACTTAGCTTGAATCTTAAATCAGGATATCATCTAACGGTGAATATTGATTGCTTTGTTTCAAAGCTATCAAACCCTGATTTGAAGACTATATAAGGGAGAACTCTAGCAACTGGAAAACCTAATCCCCACACCTCCCGTGTGATACTAGTTGCGACTAGAGTCGATTCTCCTTTAACCTAGGTTTTTCCTAAAACCATTATAGGTTAACGACTTAAAAACTTCATTGGGAATCTGAAGCCAGACCCAACTATTTTCTCTGTAGTTGCGTGTTCTGATCTTACTTGTTCTATTGTATATCTTCTCTAATATTTGCTCGAGATTTATCTCCGATAGGTAAGTGTTGATGGTGGTTTTTAGTTCATGGCTAAAAATGTAAAACCCTATATTTAATGCGCCGTCTGCAAAAGGACTGAGCCATATTAAAGTAATGAGTGCCCGGGCCTATCTACTCACACATGTACTGAGCAATTCAGTATATTTATTCAGAATGGTGCATGTAGCAACAATCCCAAACATTATGTAAACTCTCGCCTACATTATTCATTAGTGTATGGTTTATTAAGTATTTTCCTATGCTATGTTCCCCAGCTGAACCCTTAGTATTGGTATGACATGATAATTAGTGTTCACTCGCAGCTGGGTAGCACGAATTTCCCGAAGTATCAAAATTAAGGTCTGCATGAAAATACTCAATCAGAAGATGCGCTAACTACTCTATGAGAATAAAAAGATTTTGTGTCAACACACAGAATTTGTTAAATTTGTTCAATTTTGTGATAACTCACAAAATTCAAGTTTTGACCTAATTAATTTGCAAAAATTAGGCCTTTTTGCGCCTGTGCAAATATCTCGAACCCTATTGGTCGAGGCCAAACCTAGGAAAGCTAGGAAACTAATCCGCCATGGAGATAGTAGGAGAAAAGTCCTACCAGAAAATAAGAAATAAAATAGGAGAAGCAACAAAAGGAGGCGTGGCCATGGCCGGCCAGTTTAGGCGCCACCCACAGACGGCCACGCCCCATATTGCTTGACCGGTCCCCCTCTTTCATATCGACCAATCAGGTCGCTCTATAGCCGCCACGCGCACCAGAGATGTGTCCACGCCCCCATGCTGCTTGTCGGCCCTCCTCTTTCCTATCGACCACTCAGGTCGCTCTAAACCCGCCACACGCATTAAAAGGCCGAACTATGCCAAACGGCCACCATGTCAATTGGTTAAACAATTCGCCAAACCGCGCCAACATGCCATGTTGTGGTAGCAACATGCCAACACGCCACTCCGCCGCAGCAACATGCCACGAGCCATGCGGGACCCATAAAACCCTAAAAAGGCGCCATGCCATGGCCACCCATGGCTATCCTTGCGCTGTGGTCGTTCCCACATTATGGCCCTGCCATAATTCCTTTGACGCGGCCATGGCACCATCTGCACAAAAAACGTCACCGTGCCGCGGCCACATGCCACACGCGCTAATTAGGGTTGCGGCATGCCAAACCCTAATTTAGGCAGGGCCGCTACGACACATGCCACACACACTAATTAGGGTTGCGGCATGCCAAACCCTAATTTAGGCATGCGCCACTGCACCATTATGCCACTACTGGCGCCAACAAGATGTGGCCATAATCAACGACCACCTTCTCTCATAAATTGCAATCTCAGCCGTCCAACTTCGCCACGGAGTTAACCGGCCTATAACAAGTCTCAGGTGACCAACCAAGACTAATTTAATAGCGTCACACGCCATTTTCCTACGGCAATTCTCATGACTTAACTTGCCAAACATGATTATCCACCACTTAGCTGGCGTACGATTAATCAGAATAGCCAGGTCTTGCACACAAGACCCACTCAGAAATCTGATGCACATTTTCCACGAAAATACTCGAGACATCAAACATGTCACAAACTGGGGGATGCTCATCAGGGTATTGGTCTGGCGGTTTACGGCGTGCGGCGTGCAACACGCCCATTATAAGAATGTGTGAGGAAAGCGGGCAATTAGTGGCGGCAAGAATTAGTGGGTGTAAACTAACCCGGTTCCTTCATAGTGGGGACGTGATTTCTAGAATTTACACATTACCCCACTTCTCCATCACTCAACTACTCCCACTTCCTACGAGATCAGGGTGCGTTCAATTATGACTTGTATAAATAGGTTTCTACCTATTTCGACCAAAAAAGACAAGAGTTTTTGGTTAACAACAACACAAGTATCCAGAAAAACACAAAAGAACTGATATCTTACATTCCGCAAGCCAGTTCCACATTCTGATACAAGTCATAAAACAGCCACACCTTCAGAATTAACCATTCTGGTCTCAACACCTTCTTCGCTTCCCTCCCTAAGACCAACCCTTCTCATTCACTTTGTGATCGAAGCAAGATTGGAACAGCCATTTCTTGGTTTAGGCCAGGATTGTACAGATTAATCTCTCAAATCTAAAGTACTCCCGTGCAGTGCATTTGTTTAGGTATAAATTCGTTTCTCAACAACACACCCAAATTTCCCAAAACCGGCAGAAACAGTTTTTACCCCAAAACAACTGGCGACCACAGTGGGAGATTAATCTCTCGGTTGCAATATCAATTTCCAATTTCATTCACCAATACCAACTTTTCGCTTCATGATGCATCCCGGCCATCTGAAACACTTCCAAAGCCGCCAATGCTCGAAATCCAATCACCATGAAAGGTATGGGAAAATATTAGAAGAAGTTGTCACAAATCAAGCTGATATTGTCAAGCTGCAAAATGAGACGTTTTATCTCTTAAAAGTATGGCAAACCGGCTGTAGTAAGAGCTAGCAAACATTCGCTCGGAGAACGCCACCAAATTTCAAAGATGGCAAAAAAAATGTTGAATCCTTGTCTGAAGTCTGTGCCTCCGCCAACAACAATGCATACAGAGTATGTGGACGTATCGAACGATAGCAAAAGGGAATAACCAACACCAATGTACCGTCCGCAAGCGCAGTCAACACATCCCATGGCGTTACATCCTCTAGCACCAACACCGGAGGCGCAGGAAACATTCCCTCCGGCGTGACACCTCCTATCACCAGAGCCAGAGCCGATGTCACCCTTCCTAATGTTTCTTCGAGCGTAACGCCCCCAATTGCTACCAGAGCTACTGCCACTCCTCCATCAGAACGAGAGGCTGGAGGAGCCAGAGGAAGCCAACCCCTTAAAACCACTGTTGATTGATGGAAAGACAAAAGTTCTCGTAAGGCTCAGACATGGCTACAACTCAGAAAGAGGTACTTATTTTCCTCAAGACACTAACGGAGCGGCTACCGCAAGAGTCACATCAACCCCAGATAGAGCTGATAAGGAATACTTTTAACACCCGGCGCAAGCACTTCAGCAAGACGCGCCTTTATAGACGAAGAGGCTCGCGTTGCTCCTGAACGCCCAGTAGAAAGGAATCAACAATCCAATTTCATCACACGTGAGGATCGGGAACGAATTCTCCAAAATCGAGGCAAAGAAAATCAACAATCTTCCTGAGTTCACAGAGACCCTCTTCCTGTTAGGAGCCGCATGATTTCTAGGGACTCCGTCCACAAAATAGTACAGTCTATTATGGAACATTTATGTGAGATTCTGCATTTCTCCAAGGCGCAGCGTCAAGACATATTTGCATCCCTCAACCGCACTGTATCAGGAAAGCAGCTATTTCCATCCAGGGAAGCCGTTCCCAAACCCCAACCTCTCCTGGAAAGCACGATTTATAGATGGAACTGGGGACTCCTAACCACTGATCACTTGAAGGATATCGAGTTTGATAGCATGCTGATTGACGCGGCCTCCGACCTCAACATTGTAACTGTCAAGACTTTGAGAGTTGCAAGGGAAAATCAAACAGAAGAAGTGTATTCTTTCCCATGAGGAGAAAACACGACTTGCCGACCATCACTATTTGTGTGCCGTCTTACCATCCGCCATATCGTATCAACTTGTTTTTCGAAGTCAAGGGTTAATGGCGCCCTCACTGGAGTTCTCTATAGAAGCCGCTTCAACGTTCGCTCCAGGAGCCGCCTCAACGTTCGCTCCAGCAGCCGCTCCGCCTCAACGTTCGCTCCAGAAGTCGCTTCAATGTTCACTCCAGCATACGTTTCAACGTTCGCTCCAGGAGCCGCTTCAACGTTTGCTCCAGCAGCCGCTCCGCCTCAACGTTCGCTCCAGGAGCCGCTTCAACGTTCTCTCCAGCAGCCGCTCCGCCTCAACGTTCGCTCCAGGAGCCTCTTCAATGTTCCCTCCATGAGCCGCTTCAATTTTCTCTCCAGCAGCCATTTCAATGTTCGCTCCAGGAGCCGCTTCAACGTTCGCTCCAGCAGCCGCTCCGCCTCAACGTTCGCCCCAGCAGCCGCTTCAATGTCCTCTCCAGGAGCCGAAGCTGCTTCAATGCCTCCTTACCGCCAAGGATCGTGCCATAGCCGCCACTCATTCCTACCAAGGATCGTGCCGTAGCCGGCATTCCTTCCTGCCAAGGTTCGTGCCCGTAGCCGCCACTCCTTCCTGCCAAGGATCGTGCCGTAGCTGCCACACTCCTCCCTGTCAAGGATTGTAATCGTGGCTAGCCAAGCTGCTACCAAGAACCTTTGCTGGTCGTTTGTTGATACCAGCCAGAGCTTTACCATAGCAACAACCACTACAAAGAATATTTCGTCCATGTGATGTTCCAAGCATCCCAGCATCGCATCCAAGAGAGTACAATAAGCTTGTACCAAATCCCATGGGCGTGGATTCAAGGTGATACAATCAAAGTAGGCTACACTTGGGGACTGAAGCCTCCTTCAGGTTTAGAAGCTTAAACGCAGTCACCACCTTACCAACGAATGCAGCAGAAGCACATCTTTCACGAGAAAATAAGCTCAGGATAATTACACATGGGGACTACCAGCATGGGATGCCTTCACTTCCCTCAACCAGGTTATTTCTGATGTCAACATCGTCACTGTCGAAGCTTTACAAGCCGCAGGAATTTCTCACATGAAGCCATACACGTGCATCAAAGACTCCAAAACCACGGCGCAGAGATATTCACATATCCGGCCACGCCATCGGATCTATGACCAGTCAGAAGTGTAACTGGGGACTACTCATCGCATCACATTCGATACAATAGTCCAAGATTCAGAATATGGTTCAACGGATGTTGCTTGAAATGAAGTTCTTGAAGACTTGATAACAGCACGTCGGCAACGAAACGCCTCTCAGCTTGTCTACTTCACCCTACGACTCCGGAAGATTTCGACCATACAAGCATCCACATCATAATATCATCGCAATCAGAAAGGAAAGAATAAGCCTTCTAGACACCGGCTCAGCAGTCCAGACACCAAAATAACTTACAGTCAAGGACGGATCAACAACGCAGCTACACTCTCCAAGATTAGCCCTGACATGATCATTGCATAACCTATATTTCATCCATCCATCCCATAAGTGCAATGGAGTCTGGTAAATTTTAAAATCCACTGGAGAGGTTAGATGCTCATTCTTCTGGAGTCAGAACCTTAGTACACATTCTGGAGAAGATCGATGGTATTGTTGGGTGGCTACATGCGCAAAATAGAAAAGAACACCTACCTTGAGTTCTCTTGGCTTGCCTTGTTGTTGATTATAACTATTAGAGATTGCTTTGTTGCCGTTGACGCCGCTAACAAAGAAAGTCATTCACACCGAGTTAAATGTCCAAGTTTGATCAACTACTCATGGACATTACACTCACAACTAAAATACGAAGACAAGATGAACCTACCTTGCCGCCAACGATTGGCACGCCTATGATCGATCTGCTGCAAACAAACACAAGAAGCAGACGAGCGAATAATAAAAGGAGATGAAGTTAGCACGTCCTTTTAAATGCATAACACTTTTGGAATTCTAGTACAGGAGGTTTTTCTTTTGGACCATGCACGGAAGAAGGCAGCTGGGCCCGCGGCACCAACGCTCCATGGCACCAACCTCCATGACCGAACCATCATCGTGCCAGCACGAGGAACACCAGCCGCTCAACCTGCAATGCTCCGTAGCCAAACCAGCCGCTCAACCTGCAACGCTCCGTGGCCGAGCTAGCAGCGCGCCAGTACAAAGATCACCAGCCGCTCGTACTTGCTGCCAAAGGTCGGTCGAACTTTTCCTGGTAACCTCTACATGTCTTGCCTTTTCGATTTTTAGCTTTGTCTGTCACCATCTAATGCTTACCCCGCAACAATGTCACTGTTACGTACTAAGCAGGGGACTTAATGTTGATGGTGGTTTTTAGTTCAGGGCTAAAAATGTAAAACCCTATATTTAATGCGCCGTCTGCAAAAGGACTGAGCCATATTAAAGTAATGAGTGCCCGGGCCTCCCTACTCACACATGTATTGAGCAATTCAGTATATTTATTTAGAATGGTGCATGTAGCAACAATCCCAAACATTCTGTAAACTCTCGCCTACATTATTCATTAGTGTATGGTTTATTAAGTATTTTCATGTGCTATGTTCCCCAGCTGAACCCTTAGTATTGGTATGACATGACAATTAGTGTTCACTCGCAGCTGAGTAGCACGAATTTCCCGAAGTATCAAAATTAAGGTCTGCATGAAAATACTCAATCAGAAGATGCGCTAACTGCTCTCTGAGAATAAAAGGATTTTGTGTCAACACACAGAATTTGTTAAATTTTGTGATAACTCACAAAATTCAAGTTTTGACCTAATTAATTTGCAAAAATTAGGCCTTTTTGCGCCTGTGCAAATATCTCGAACCCTATTGGTCGAGGCCAAACCTAGGCAAGCTAAGAAACTAATCCTCCATAGAGCTAGTATGAGCAAAGTCCTACCAGAAAACAAGAAAAAAAATAGGAGCAGCAACAAAAGGAGGCGTGGCCATGGCCGGATAGTTTAGGCGCCACCCACAGACGGTCACGCCCCATGTTGCTTGAACGACCCCCTCTTTCATATCGACCAATCAGGTCGCTCTAAAGCCGCCACGCACACCAGAGATGTGGCCACGCCCCCATGCTGCTTGTCGGCCCTCCTCTTTCCTATCGACCAATCAGGTCGCTCTAAACCCGCCACACGCATTAAAAGGCCGAACTATGCCAAACGACCACCATGTCAATTGGTTAAACAATTCGCCAAACCGCGCCAACATGTTAATCGGCATGCCAACATGCCATGCTATGGCAGCAACATGCCAATACGCCACTCCGCCGCTGCAACATGCCACGAGCCATGCGGGACCCATAAAACCCTAAAAAAGGCGTCATGCCATGGCCACCCATGGCTATCCTTGCGCCTGTGGTCGTTCCCACATTATGGCCCTGCCATAATTCCTTTGACGCGGCCATATCACCATCTGCACAAAAAACTTCACTGTGCCGCGGCCACATGCCACACGCGCTAATTAGGGTTGCGGCATGCCAAACCCTAATTTAGGCAGGGCCGCTACGACACATGCCACACACACTAATTAGGGTTGCGGCATGCCAAACCCTAATTTAGGCAGGCGCCACTGCACCATTATGCCACTACTGGCGCCAACAAGATGTGGCCATAATCAACGACCACCTTCTCTCATAAATTGCAATCTCAGCCGTCCAACTTCGCCACGGAGTTAACCGGCCTATAACAAGTCTCAGGTGACCAACCAAGACTAATTTAATAGCGTCACACGCCATTTTCCTACGGCAAGTCTCATGACTTAACTTGCCACACATGATTATCCGCCACTTAGCTGGCGTACGATTAATCAGAATAGCCAGGTCTTGCACACAAGACCCACTCAGCAATCTGCTGCACATTTTCCACGAAAATACTCGAGACATCAAACCTGTCACAAACTGAGGCATGCTCATCAGGGTATTGGTCTGGCGGTTTACGGCGTGCGGCGTGCAACACGCCCATTATAAGAAAGTGTCAGGAAAGCGGGCAGTTAGTGGCGGCAAGAAGTAATGGGTGTAAACTAACTCGTTTCCTTCATAGTGGGGACATGGTTTCTAGCATTTACACATTACCCCGCTTCTCCATCACTTGACTACTCCCACTTCCTATGAGATCAGGGTGCGTTCAATTATGACTTGTATAAATAGGTTTCTACCTATTTCGACCAAAAAAGACAAGAGTTTTTGGTTAACAACAACACAAGTATCCAGAAAAACACAAAAGAACTGATAGCTTACATTCCGCAAGCCAGTTCCACATTATGATACAAGTCATAAAACAGCCACACCTTCAGAATTAAGCATTCTGGTCTCAACACCTTCTTCGCCTCCCTCCCTAAGACCAACCCTTCTCCTTCACTTTGTGACCGAAGCAAGACTGGAACGACAATTTGTTGGTTTAGGCCAGGATTGTACAGATTGATCTCTAGAATCTAAAGTACTCCTGTGCAGTGCATTTGTTTAGGTCTAAATTCGTTTCTCAACAACACACCCAAATTTACCAAAACCGGCAGAAACAGTTTTTACCCCAAAACAGTAAGATATAAAAAGTAATCACAAAGCTCTTCGTCTCATTCTTTGTGATTCCACAATAACTTGTTCTACTATCATATGGTTAAGTTATTGTTAATTAGGTGATTGATATTTCTAGGTTGTTCTTCGGGAATATAAGACCGGATTATCAACTGGTTCCTGTTCACCTTGATTTATCAAAAGACGGAACAAAAACTTCTTAGGTATTTCTGTGGGAGAAAGATTTATCAATCAAAATAGACTTTTTTGTGGGAGACAGATTTGTTTATAAAGTCTTCGACTTTGGGTCGTAACAACTCTTAGTTGTGAGTGAGATCAGCTAAGGGAATCAAGTTCGTAGAGTCATGTTGGGATTCAGAGACGTAATGAACGCGACTATTCCTTATTCGATGTGAGACTTGGTGAGGGCTCAATTACATTCCAGTCCGAAGTTAACTTGTAGTAGGCTAGTGTCTGTAGCGGCTTAATACGGTGTGGTGTTCAAATCTGGACTAGGTCTCAGGGTTTTCCTGCATTTGCGATTTTCTCGTTAACAAAACTTCTGGTGTCTGTGTTATTTTTTTTCCACATTATATTTGTTTATATAATTGAAATATCAGAGTTTGTGCGTAGTTCAATCAATTGATAAATCCAACCTTTGGTTATTGATTGAAATTGATTCACACTTGAACATTAGTCTTTGGTACCGTTCAAGTTGTTTCTCATAATAATCAGGCTCGCAGATTCTATCTGTTTGATTTGCTGATTACATTGAGAAACAGAGATATAACTCTTGGATATATTTCCTTGATTGAGTCTGACTATCTAGTTGATTCTCTTGGAATTATATTGGAGTTAGTCCATATAGATTGTCGAACGAAATTTTGGGTGTGGTTGTTAGACCCCTGCTTTTTCAATTGGTATCAGAGCAGGCAAACACATTAAATACTTCATAAGTCCATGTTTGTAGCAATCTGACTCTATGGATAGTAAAGTCTCTATAAACGCTTCACCAGAATTAGACCTACTCAATTCCGAGTGTGTTCTAGAAAGCATCGATAAGTTTGAGTGCTTTTATCTAGAAAAATCATCAAAAATCTTTGTTCATAGAAACATCGATTGATAAGGAAAATTGATGGTCTTTATTGCGAAATTTGTATCAAAAACTCTGATCTTCGAGAACGTTCTGAAGAGCTAGTTAATCTCTAGAAGAAGTTGGATGAACAAATCCGAATCAATTCTGATCTTGTTGAAAAAAATAAGGATTTGAAGTCGTGTCAAAGTATCTTCAATGGATTTAATAAACTCCTTTAATTCATCCCTGAAGAATTGTCGTAAGTTAGGAGATAAGCTAGGTTTAGGCTTTGTGAAACCTGATGTGACTCAGAACTTCTCAGATGAGTTTAAAGATGTTGGTACATGTATGTTTTGTGGTTCTCATGATCATTTTCAATATATATGTACTCCTATTAAGAAAATTTTAGAAGTTGCTTGTGATCTTCACAAGAAAGCTGAACAATTGTTTACTACTCTAAAAAGGTGTACAAATCTAACAAGAAACCCCAAACTGGATAATAGTGTTAATATGAGAGCTTTTGCTCTAAAATCAACATCACCCTTTCAATGGTTCCTTGATAGTGGATGTAGCCGACGTATGACTAGAGATCTTTCGTGGTTTGTGAATTCAAGCGATTTTGAAGGAGGTCCAGTAACATTCGGAGATGGGAGTTGTTTCTACATAAGAAAGAAGGGGACGATCAAACTACCTGGCGTTCCTGAAATCCATGATGTAGTATACGTTAAAGGTATGATTGCTAATTTTCTTTCTGTTAGTCAAATCTGTGACAAAGGCCATAAAGTTGTCTTTAATGCGAATGGATGTGACATTGTAGAAAAACTGGAAAGGTAATTTTTTCAGGGAACTCGTGGTAAAAATAATTGTTATCTCTTAAATACTCAGTTTAGTAATTGTTGCAATTTGACTAAGGTGGAATCTACACATCTTTGGCATGAACGTTTTGGTCACATGAATTATCGCCTTCTAACTAAGATCATCAAAAAAGAACTTGTTAGAGGTGTTCCCAAAATCAATGCTAAGATAATTGATGGTGTTTGTGGTCCCTGTCAAAAGGGTAAACAAACGAAAGTTCCACATAAATCATCTCGAGATATTCTCACTAAATCTCCACTTGATTTGATTCATATGGATCTCTTCGGCCCTATTCAACAACCTATCGTTGCTGGAAAGAAGTATGCTTTAGTTATGGTAGATGATTAGAAGGATTCACTTGGGTGGCATTTTTAGCTCATAAGAATGACACCCTTGATGAATTCAAGATTATTGTTAATAGAATCCAGAACGAACATGGTTGCAAGATAAAAAAATTTAGAAGCGACCGTGGAACTGAATTCAAGGACACTAAGGTGTTTGAATTTTGTGACAAACTGGGGATTATTCAACAATACTCACCACCCATTACTCCACAAGCAAATGGAGTTGCAGAAAGGAAGAATAGGAACATTTAGGAAATGGCAAGGGTAATGCTCCATAACAAAAACTTACCGTTAAATTTTTGGGGGGGAAGTTGTTTTTACAACATGCTACTTGATAAACCGTGTCTATCTACGGTCAAAGACCCTAAATACTCCTTATGAGTTGTAGTACGGTAAGAAGCCCAACTTATATTATCTCAGAGTGTTCGGAAGTAAGTGCTACATTCTGAAAGATCGAGAACAGAAAGGGAAATTTGATTCTAAAAGCGATGAAGGTATCTTTCTTGGCTATGCATCTGACAGTCGTGGTTTTCGAGTATTTAATCTCAGAACCCTAGTTATGATGGAATTGGCAAATGTCATCATTGATGATCTGAGCAATTTTCATCATGATGACTCTCCTGCTGAATTGCCTCCAACGGAGACAATTGAGAAAGTCAAAGAAATCCCAGAATCGGTAGAAGTTGTTCTAAAAGTTGTTGATCCTGATGTTTCTAGTGACGAGGAGAAAACCCTAGTCAGGCTATTCCTATTGAACAAGAACGTGCTCCTCCACGGCACCTCTGGGTTCAAAGGAATCATGATACTAACAGTATTATTGGAGGAATAAATTCTACTGCTAAGACGAGAGGACAACTTCAAAATATTTGCAATTTTGGTTGTTATTTATGGCAAGTAGAACCGAAAAATATTGATGAAGCTCTTAGTGATCCCTTTTAGGTGAATGCAATGCATGAAGAGTTAAATCAATTTCAAAAGCAATATGTATGGGAGCTCGTACCTTGTCCCTCCAATATCAATATTGTTGGTACCAAATGGATATTCAAGAACAAGTCAGACGAATTTGGCACCATTTTCAGAAACAAAGCCAGAATTGTTGCTCAGGGATATTCACAGATTGAAGATATCGACTTTGACGAAACCTTTGCTCCTGTGGCACGCCTTGAGTCCATTTATTTGTTATTATCTCATGCTTGTTTTCTCAAGATTAAGCTATTTCAAATGGACGCAAAATCCTCATTCTTAAACGGATGTTTAAAGGAAGAGGTCTACGTTTCTCAACCTAAAGGATTTGAAAGTTCAGACTTTCCAGATCATGTTGTAGCGCCCCCTAAGCTAGCAGCTTACTAATCCAAGAGATTAACTAAATAAAGAGGCACTAAGAATCTAAATCATTTACTTAAACATTCAATTTAGAAATCTACTACAAAAACTTAACCCAAAACTAGCCCCACTCAGAAATATATATATATATATACAAGGATTCCTCTCAAATGATACATATACAATAGTCATTTGGTTTACAAATAGAATATACAACATAATAAACATAGCCAAAGTTAATCAACTAGTGAACTCAACCCTTGAAGCTTTCGCTGTGCAACTCTGATCTGTCACTGAAACTGAAAGTGGGAAAGGGTGAGCACATCATCCCTAAAAGGGGTGCCCCATAGGAATAACAACTAGCTTTCAAGTAATCATTAATATGATTTAAAAACAATGCAAGTTTTACCGAAAGTCGATAATACACGGAAAGACAATAAAACATAATGTAGAAACTTCTTCAAAGCAATTTAAAAGAACAGTAATCATCCATTAATAACAGTAAACATCCATGTATGAGATGTGTGTTGTCGCACATGGGAAGAGTAATATTGATGCCAATTCCACACCGATTAGGTAATACTGCGGTGTATCGCCCTAGCCATAGAATAAGATATAAAGGAAGATAATTTTGGCCAGGTAATATTGCGGTGTATCGCCCTAGCCATAGAATACTGGATATTGTGTCGGCACACATCTCAAACCACACAAAGAACAAAAAGATATGCATGAATTTCACAACACCAAGATTGAATTGTAAAACAATAATGAATACAAGAAAGTTCGTTATCGATTCCCACCTCTTTTGATGACAAGCCTCGCCTACCTCGAGATCCACGATCCACTAGTTCACCCTTTGAATCGATCATTGTTAATACAGACTAACTGTTAATCACACAAGAAATCTAAGAATCTAGCCGAAATGGCTCACACAAGAATCATACAAATTTATCTAATGGTTCTAAGCCCATTTATGGTTATACTTTCTATTATCTATCTTTAGCATAGCTAAGGTTTACTAATTGAATTAGTTTGGTTCTATAGTCTATTAGCTAAGTCTTACGAACATCTACAACTTTGTAGAAGAAGTCAAAGGCTAATTCGGACCTTAAGGGTCCAATAAATCAAAATAGAAACTAACTATAAGCCCAAGCCCAACAAACCATCTCCTTACCAAGGCCTGGTCCTTCTGGGTCAACTAACGGTTAAAGTGACGGTCAAGGTCAGCTAACAGTTAACGTCAGTCAATGGAGTCAAATTCTAGTCAAGTCTACGGTCAACAGAGTCAAATCGGTCAACTCCATTGAGTCAAGTCTGGTCAGGTCCAGTCACTGAGTCAACTCAGTCAGATAACTGAGTCAGGTGAATCTAAATCAGTCAGACGGGTTCTGGCAAGGCCAATACACAGGCCAAGGACGCTAATGCACAACCATTGTGCAACACACTAAGACTCTTAACTAACATTTCTATTTAAACAGAATTCCATAAATCAATATAACTTCTCAATTTAAAGCCTCATAATCAAAATACAAATATTACTAAAGCCTACCTGCAAGTCAGCAGTTTCCAGCTTCTACATGAGATATTCAACTCCATACAACCATCTAATCCATAATCCAAAACTTCAGTCACATAACTTCACATGCTGGATCATTATCCTCTCTAACTCATTACTTAAACATTACTATCATCTCTAATTATCGCTACTCTTTCACCTGCAACTCTCATTTACTGAGATCAATTCATAAAACATCTCAGTTATTGCATCTGCAATTTCAGCTCCACTGACATCTCAACTCTTAACTAACTCATATCAATTCAATCACTCTTTACATCTATAACTCATATACTTATCCCCAAAACCAATCTTTGCCAATTAAACAATCTTCACTGCTGCGATACCACTCAGAATTCACTTAAACCATAACATCTCATTCCACCTGTAACTCAATTCAACAGAAAACTCCATTCCCATTTCATACTAACACCAACACAGCCAAAGTAACACCAGCAGTCCTCCAAAAATCTCAAGTCCAGTCCATACACACACACATCTATCACAATTCCATTCCAATTCATAAAGTTCAACCCCTGCACAATTCTAACATATATCATCTTCTTACAACCAACACAAACTAAACCTTATCACATACATGAACAGATTCATACCACAGAAAACTTCATTTACAGTTCATGGAAAAACTTATAAACCAACTGATTTTACTATTAAGAAACATTACCTTAAAGCAGTGCTGCTCAGGCAACTGAGGTTGAACTCTTCCTTCCTCTGCCTCAATTGGATAATCAAATCAAATTAAAAACACCCAACAATCTTCATCACCATCTACATAATTCATCACCAACAAAACCTCCAACTTCACATCATTGCACTTGTAATTCATTAGATTCAAACCAATACAATCCACCTCCTGTAACTCTCAAAGGAATTCCTCTCAAGCAATTCATCTCAAAACTGAACAACCCAACAATTCAATTATATCTTTGATTTACAGAGAAACCCTAATTTCAATTTGGGGAAGAACACATGAACCCTAGTACCACAAATTTCTCAATCAATCTTCTTCCCTGTAACCAAATCTCCAAATTAAAACTATAATAATCTTCCTTACATCACGTTCATCAACACCCATCGTCTAATTTCTTCTTAATCCTTACTCAAATCGAATTCTAACTTCTATCCGCAAAAACCCTAATTCAATCTCTGATAAATCCAAACTCTTGATTCATCTACCAAAACGACTCTACCGGTTCAATTAAACATCAACCCAATCGTTCTTCATCTGCCAACCACTCGATTTGTATCTTAATTCACCACAACTCAAAATCTAGACTTAAATCCCTAATTTATATTTTTATGGATCAACACCACTCTCATATCTTCATCAACGACAGCAACATCTTCTAGTTCATCTGCTCTAACTCACCGATGGACTCTCTTTCTCAAACCAACTCTCAAAATCATCACTCAACTTCCGCAGAGAATGGACACAGGAGCAGAAGAAGAAAATAGGAACGAGAAGAAAAAGAAAGAAGAAACAAGAAGATAAGAAACTCTTCTCGATTTGGTGTAGATAATACCAAGTCCAAATTACTGATACATCCAACGAGTTGGATATGGGCAGCCCATGTCGGCTTGGATGCACAAATACTATTTTTCCCTTCATACATATCTGATGATTAGTTCTTCGTCTGATAACCGATTGACACGTTCGAGTTGTCCACTCTGCGTAACTTTTCGAGATCTATCCAGCGGTACTAATTTCGTATCTAGATCATTGTTAGATTAATTCCTATTAACTAACATTCGTGCTAGACTAATCGAGTTACTGTCGGCTAATTCGACGCTTGACCGGTCTAATAGCGTTGACGAGCTTGAGGGTCTTTATATTCTCCCCACCTTAAATCATTTTCGTCCTCGAAAATCAAACCCTCCTTCTAGTTTTCAAAACTCCCCACCTTAAAGAAAAAAATCACATCTCTTATCTAAGCGCAAAACAACACGATAACAAAAGCACAAACCTATATGGCTTCCTACAACTAAAATTTGTGGCTCTAGGTTCAACTACGTTGATTTAAATTTTATCCAATAAGTAAGTCTAATTTTTTTCTTAGACTAATTTCTATTTTATCAGATATTTGTTTCTATCTTCAAGAAATAATCCTACAAATCTTTCTAAGTGAAATTATATCCATCAGTTTCCTAAAGAATTATATTGAACTTCTATGATTAGTCATCTCTGAATGCAGTTGCCCTGTCAACGTTGGCCACGCCCAACAATGCCTTCCTACGAACGGAGAAAACACAACCTTCACTATTCCCCAGTGCTGGATTAACTTAGGTGTTAACTTACTACGATTAACTAAGTATTAATTTATTAAGATTAATTAGTTTCTGACTTCTATCGTAACTAGTGTAACCTAAAGTTTTACTTCATAAATATATAAATAGTTCACATCATTTTAAGCAATTTAATCATTAAGATTTATTTTATTTTATTTTTATTTATTTATTATTATTATTTATTTATTTTATCAATATAAGTAATCCAAATTCGATTTCACGTCAATTTATAATATCTGATAATTTAACTTTAGCGTAATACCATATATAAATTTTCCAAATTCTATTTACTATAAATTTGTTACTAGTCTAAGTCTAATTACTCGAATACTATTATCAACTATATTATTATTCTCATTATTCCTAAGTTGGTAATCCAGTTGGTACACTAAGCCTTAATCTTCTAAAAATAGCTTTACATTCACGCTGGGTTGCACAGACGCGGACACGACACGACGCTGACGCGGACACTACAAAATTTTCAAAAAACTAGGACGCGGACTGATAGACACATTTTTTGTGTCTGAATTGTCCTCAGTGTTGGTATTGTTGGAACTCGATTTTTGTACTAATATTGTGTTTTTATGTATTATTTGGTATTTTTGGAAATAAATATTTTTTGGAAAATTCGGCTCGAAAAGTTGCTCGGAGCACCTCCGGAGGACACGTGCTATTCGGACTCTCGTCTTTGGATAAGGGGTAACCCAATTGCTAAGGGGCACCCCAGGGAGCCAGCTGCTATTCGCACCCCTACTCTGGATAGGGGGCAACCTTTCTCTTCCACGGAAATTGGCGGGAAAAGTGCAGGTTCAAATTTTGTTATCAGCGAGAATCTTTGATCTGATTTTTGGAGATTTGTGAGGAGATTTAATCGCCCCAATGAGTTTATACCACCCTGTTACAATTAAACAGGGTTGGTAAATCCGTTAGAATCAAACAAACTGGATTGGTACGCAGATTTTTCCACACAGCAGGGCATTCGTGTACGGGAGGAGATAGTCAAGTGATAGCAGCGAGTCTAGACGTGTGTTGCACGTGTTTGGGTGAATTATGGTCGCCAGAGAATCGTGAAGAAGCTAAATATGGATAGTATGCACGAAGATGACTGCTGCGGATACGTGCATGAGATTAAAAAGGAAAGAAAAAATATTTTCTTTACTGTCGTGTAATGGAGAATTGTTTGAAGTTATTACGTGAGATTTTGCTTCTATTGGGATATAAATAGTTGCTGAGATATCATAGAAGAGATACGGAGAGTTTGGGAGAGTTTAGAACACTTCAGAGCCAATAAAAATCGAGTTGCGTAAACCGCCATTTCTTTGCTTTGCCAAGAACACAAAGAACATTCAACGCACAAGGAACCGTCGTTTTTCAACAATGACAACGACACTTAAGCGTGGGTCGTAATACGGAGGCAGACTTAAAAGCAACAAAGAACAGTTTTTAACCTTCTTTGTAATGTGTTTGCAACACTTATAATCGTTGCAAACACCCGATTTTCATCATATTCTCTATTTCATCTTTGTAAACACCCTTTGAGCAATAATAATGATTTTTGAGCGTGTTTCCAACATGATGAGAGGCTAATTCTACCACAACCAAGGAAATGAGGAAGCTATTTACGCATGAATAATTGGTAACTATTTTATTTGCTCTAATTTATAATTTATAATTCACTCAATCACTGCTTTTGCAGAGTTTTAAATTGTTCGCAAAATTCTTTTCATTAGTTGTGATTCAATTAGATAGGTTATGCTTTGTATTAAGATAATCTATGCTTAGGGATACAATTAATTTTTGAGAATTTGTCTGATTATTTGTGAATTAAGAAACAAGGGATTTAAAAGATAATTAGAGTTTTGGGTTATTTACCGTCATTCATTCATGTGTAATAGTGGAATCAGTGTCTTGGTTATTTTCTCATATCTTGAATCAATTTTGTGTTAAGTTTTCTTTATTATTAATTTTTATAAGTCTAAAATCTTTTGCTTTCACAAGTCTCAACGAACCTTTTTACTACAACATTATTGAGTCACATCAATTTTTGGAGCCGCCGACGCGGACTTGTCTTTAGGCTAAAGTTTTTAGATTTTCTTTTAGGTTTTTATTTATTTGTTCTTCTTTACGTTTTTGGGTTTTTGTCTTTTCCTTTCAGATTTTGGGATTTGGAGCGAAAGAAAAATTTGCCAAAACTTTTGGTGAATACTAAGAGATTTGGAGTTAAAGACAAAGCGAAAGGAGCGAAAGAAGAAGAATTTTTTTTTTTATATTTTATAAAAGAGAGAAAAAAAAAAGAGAGGCATTTTTATTTTTTTTTAGACTTTCCTTTTCTTTTACTTTTTGGACTTGGACACTTGGACATTACTTTATTTTTTTTAAACCCTACGGAAGGGTAGTATTAAATATTAAACTGTTTGCAGAGAAGGACGGTGATTACGATATCACCTCGGCCCCTCGGGTTCGTACATGACATAGGAGTCGTGGCCCGAGTCGACTACAACGGTTCATCCCCCGTCTGGTACGGGAGGTAAGTTTGTCGAAACACTCGCGAATCCTCTGCTAGCGAGTTACTGTCTTCCTTCGTGTGAATATATGTTGAGGACTTGAAAACGGTTGTTTTAATTTCCTAGTAAAGGGCAAGGACTGGCCATATAAGATAAGGGTTCGGATTTCATCACCGTTCTCTTCTTGCCCACCTTAGGAGAACAATACTTAACGCGAACCTAAGCTTTAAAATTTGGAATAGAACGAGACCGATAGGGTAACGAGCTTAGTAGGAAAGTCGCTCGAAAAATATTGGTTACTCTTTTAGCATACTTCGAAGTTCATGATGGTTTCTGTGAAGTTGAATGCGTGACTGCGCCGCCTTGTAATAGCGGTGAGGCCTTGGGTATCAAAGCTCCACTGAGCTTCCCTCGCCTTGATTCAACTTACTTTGACTCGGATTGATCCAGAGGGGTTTGCTTAGATTGTAACGAATTCCCTTTCGAAGGATTAGAAGCTGGTCTAGAAAACAATCTAAGTGGAGCCATCATGCTTTTTGTTTGCTAGATATCATTAGGTTTGTTGTGGTGGAGTCAGCCTTGTTTGTGTTTGCATAGAACTTCCCTTCCTTTTAGGATTTTTCTTTTTCTTTTGTTTTTCTAGTGTATGCCCGAGGTCATTAAAGAACGGGCTTGGAAAAGAAACACTCTAGGTCGTTTGATTAGTGACAAAACTAGTAGTTCTTCTTGTGAAGGCGGGGAACTCGAAGACTCTTCTTTTGAGAGCCCCGTTTTTGGAAACTTCAGTTTTGAGAATCTGTCTCTTAGTGAGGAAAGTACCCCTAGTACTTCAGTTGTGCCAACGATGGCAACTTTGAAAGATTACATGTTCCCAACTGGGACCAACCGAGCTTCATGCATTAAATTGCCAACCAATACGGCTAACTTCGAGATAAAGGCTAGTATCCTTCAGATGATCCCTATATTCTTAGGAAAAGACGATGAGAACCCTTATTTTCATATTAGGGACTTTGAGGAAATTTGTGGGACAGTTAGAATAAAAGACCTTACTGATGAAGTTTTGAAACTTAAGATGTTCCCATTTTCCTTAAAAGTTAAAGCCAAGACTGGCTAAACAACTTACCATCTGGATCCATTGAAACATGGCAGGAACTTATTGTCGCTTTCTATATGAAATTCTACCCTAAGCATAAAATTGCAATTTGTTAGTTAGCGTAAAATTAGTGCTAGTGTGCAACAAGAGGGAGAGTCACTTTATAGGTTTTTAGAGAGATTCAATGATCTCCTATCTCAGTGTCCTCACCATGGATTTGATAAGATGAAACTTGTAGGGATTATTTATGATGGTTTAGACTATTCGACCAAAGCCATGGTCGAGTCTATGTGTGCTGGTGAGTTTACTAATAAAAGTGCTGAGGATGCCTTTACCTTCTTAGGAGTTGTTCTTTGAGAAATCCCAACAAGTGGGAGTCTTGTGTTGAACCCCTAAAAGACTCTTGGTTAATAGAAGTAGCACCAATATGGTAGATACAAGCTTTGGGTCGATGCTAAGTTTCTTCGCTTTATCCGAGAAGGTTAGAAGCTTTGGAAATGGGTCAGTCTAAAAATAGGTCCCTTGGTGAACCTAATAGAACCTCTCAAGTATCTAGTTGTGGAATAGAGCCCGATAACTCGTTTTGGGAAGGTAAGGTTAGTGAAGAGCAAGCTCATGTTGTCTATAACAATGCTAGGTTTGAGAACCGTCAGAAGTATGACCCATACTCAGAGACCTACAACCCCGGTTGGAGAAACCATCCTAACTTCTCTTGGTCCAAGGGCCAAAATCAAAGTCAGCCTAGTAATTCTCAGCCTCCCCAGGTTTTGGTTATGCTAAGAACTCTTCAGGTCAACCCCAGTACCAGAACCCTTCTGAGAGTAGAATGACCAGCTTAGAGGAATCTCTTAGTATACTAAAAAAGAGCCAGGATATGTTAACACAGAGCCAGGAAATGTTAGTAAAGAGCCAGGGTAATTTTCAAGGGAAACCAAGCAGAATTTTAAGAATAATTACCAGTCCCTTGCTAAATTAGAACTTCAAGTCGGCCAAATAGATAAGTTCCTTAGTGAGAGAGAAGATGGAAGATTCCCTAGTCATACTGATCCTAACCCTAAAGGAGAGAAATCGTACAATCATGTGAATTCTATTACAACCCTTAGGAGTGGAAAAAAAAGTTGACAATAAGGTCGCCATGCCTGAAAGTGAACATGTTGTAGTTCACCCTGCTGAGCCGGAAAATGATGAGGAGACTGATAGAGTCTCTAATGAGACCAATGAGGGTCATATTGAACCAGGCTTTGTTCCCAGAGGCCCATTCCCCCAGCTGCTAGTTCCAACTAGGAGGGAGTCCAACTTTAATGATATATTGGAGGTTTTTAAGCAGGTTACTATCAACCTCCCATTGTTAGATGCGATTAAGCAGATTCCCGCTTATGCCAAGTTTCTTAAGGACTTGTGTACACGAAAGCGTAAGCTTAGTGTTCAAAAGAAAGCCTTCCTAGCTAGTCACGTGAGTTCTATTATTCAGAATACCACTACTCCTAAGTATAAAGACCCAGGGTCCCCTACTATTTCTTGCACAATAGGTAAATACCGTGTTGAGAAAGCTTTGCTTGACTTAGGAGCCAGTGTGAACTTACTCCCATACCATGTGTACCTTAAGCTAGGACTTGGTGAGATGAAACCTACCCAGATGACTCTTCAGTTAGCTGATAGGTCCGTTAAAATTCCTCGGGGTGTGATCGAGGATGTTCTCATAGAGGTCGACAAGTTTATTTATCCGGTGGATTTTGTTATCCTAGATACCAAACCTGTCCCTGACCCAGAGATCCAGATACCGGTAATTTTAGGTCGCCCGTTTTTAGCTACATCCAATGCGATCATTAACTGTCGAACTGGTATTATGAATTTATCTTTTGGTAATATGACTATTGAGCTGAACGTCTTTCATATTAGTAAGCTACCCTCTGAACTAGATGACTCGAGCATAGAAGAGGTGAACATGATAGGAACATTAGTCGAGGAGTCATTACCAAACACTTTGTTAGAAGATCCATTAGAGAAATGCCTGGCTCACTTTGGGATTGATTTTGATGATGATGATGTGATTAATGAGGTGAATGCCTTGTTAGATTCAACCCCTTTGATAGACACTAGTAATGGCTGAGAACCCAAGTTCGAACCTCTACCCGTTTCTAAGTCTACCCTAGTTCCTTCGTTAGAAGAGCCTCCTAAGTTGGACCTAAAACCATTACCAGATACCCTAAAGTATGTGTTTTTAGGCCCTTCTGAGACTTTACCTGTGATTATTGCTTCCGACTTGGATAGTGATCAGGAAAGTAGGCTAGTAACCGTCCTTCAAAACAACAAGGAAGCTTTAGGGTGGACCATAGCAGACATTAAGGGTATAAGTCCTACAGTTTGTATGCATCAGATTTATTTAGAGGAAGATACCAAACCTTCTAGGGAGATGCAACGAAGACTAAACCCTAATATGAAAGAAGTAGTTCGAACCGAGATCCTTAAGTTGTTAGATGCAGGCATTATCTACCCCATTTCGCATAAAGTAAGTGGGTCAGCCCCGTTCAAAGTTGTTCCCAAGAAATCCGGTATTACTCGTAGTCCGAATGATAACAATGAGTTAATCCCTACCCGAGTGACCACGGGTTGGCGTGTTTGTATTGACTATAGGAAATTGAACAAGGTCACTAGGAAGGACCACTTTCCCCTTCCCTTCATCGACCAGATGCTTGAGAGATTAGCTGGACATAGTCATTACTGCTTTTTAGATGGCTACTCTGGCTATAATAAGATCGTTATTGCCCCAGAAGACCAAGAGAAAACCACTTTTACCTGTCCCTTTGGTACCTTTGCGTATAGACGCATGCCTTTCGGGCTATGTAACGCCCCTGCGACTTTTCAGCGTTGCATGATGAGCATATTTTCAGATATGGTAGAACGGTTCTTAGAGGTCTTTATGGATGATTTTTTAGTGTTTGGTTCATCTTTCGATGAGTGCTTGCATCATTTGTCATTAGTGTTGACTAGATGTAAGGAAAAGAATCTAGTGCTTAATTGGGAGAAATGTCATTTCATGGTTCAATCAGGAATTGTTTTAGGGCATATCATATCTTCTAAGGGTATAGAGGCAGATAAAGCCAAAGTTGACCTTATTAATACTTTACAGGTCCCAAAAACCGTAAAAGATATTAGGTCATTCTTAGGGCATGAAGGTTTTTATCGTCGATTCATTAAGGATTTTAGCTTGATTTCTAGACCTCTTTGCAATTTGCTTGCAAAAGATGTTAAGTTTGTCTTTGATGATGCTTGTTTAGAGGCTTTTGAGAAGCTTAAGACTTTACTCACTACCGCCCCCATAGTCCCAGGCACCTAACTCGGAACCTACCCTTTGAGATCATGTACGATGCTTGATTATACTATTGGTGTTGTGCTAGGTATCGGCGAGAGAAAACAAATTACTTCATGTGATTTACTATGCTAGCAAAACTCTGAATGATGCCCAGTTGAACTATACCACTACAGAGAAGGAACTGTTGGCCATTGTGTTTGCCTTAGAAAAGTTTAGACCCTATCTCTTAGGTTCTAAGATCGTAATCTATACTGATCATGCTGCTTTGAAATACCTTTTATCTAAGAAGGATACCAAACCTAGATTGATTAGATGGATCCTTTTATTACAAGAATTTTGTCCAGACATTAGAGACAAAAAGGGTGCAGAAAATGTAGTAGCAGACCACTTGTCTAGGCTGGTTGTTAGTTCTCCTAATGATTCCCTTCATATAAGGGATAGCTTTCCTGATGAACAATTGTTCTCTATTTCCCAATCACCTTGGTATGCAAATATAGTGAATTATCTTGTTACTGGTCGAATGCCCCAACATTGGGGTAAACAAGATCGTTCAAGTTTTTTAGCCGAGGTTAAGCACTTCTTTTGGGATGATCCTTATTTATTTAAGTATTGTCCAGACCAGATTATTAGGAGATGTATACCTGAGAGTGACCAGTCCAGTATTATTTTCTTTTGTCATGATCATGCTTGTGGGGGTCACTTTAGTGCTAAGAAGACTGTTGCTAAGATATTGCAGTGTGGATTCTATTGGCCTTCGTTGTTTAAAGACTCCCATAGTTATTGTGTTACTTGTGAACGTTGCCAGAAATTAGGAACCATCTCCCATAGGAACATGATGCCCTTGAACCCGATTTTAATTATTGAGGTCTTTGATGTGTGGGGTATTGACTTTATGGGTCTGTTTCCTAATTCCTTTGGTAACCTATACATCCTTGTCGCCGTAGACTATGTCTCTAAGTGGATTGAGGCGGTTGCGTGTAAAACCAATGACCATAGGGTTGTGATTGAGTTCTTGAAAAATAATATACTTACACGTTTTGGTACACCGCGAGCTATAATTAGTGATGGAGGGTCGCACTTTTGTAATGGACCTTTTAGGCTTCTGATGAAGAAATATGGTATTACACATAAGGTAGCTACCCCGTATCATCCGCAGACTAGTGGTCAAGTAGAGGTTTCTAATAGGGAGATAAAACTTATATTAGAGAAAACAGTTAATCCTAATCGGAAAGACTGGTCGTCTAGGCTTACTGATGCCTTATGGGCTTACCGTACTGCGTTTAAAACCCCTATTGGAATGTCGCCTTATCGGCTTGTTTATGGCAACGCTTGTCATTTACATGTTGAGTTAGAACATAGAGCTTATTGGGCTGTTTAGCAGCTAAATTTTTCACTTGACAAGGCAGGAGCCCATAGGAAACTCCAGCTCAATGAGTTAGACGAGATTCGTATAGATGCTTACGATAGTGCGAAGGAGTATAAGAACAAAATGAAACTTGTGCATGATAGAAATATTTTACGGAAGTCATTTTCTCCAGGTCAAAAAGTTCTTCTGTATGATACCCGCTTGCATCTTTTCCCTGGGAAGTTATGTTCTCGATGGACGGGTCCTTTTATTGTTCGCACTGTCTTTCCTCATGAAGCTGTTGAGATCGAAACACCGGACGGTATTAGTTCTTCGAAGGTTAACGGTCAGAGATTGAAACCCTTTTTAGAGCCCTTCCCTACAGGTGATGTTGAGGAGGTCCCTCTGGAGGACCCTGTTTACCCTTGATTGACCATCGAGGCGATTGTATGTTGTATAATAGTTTTTGATTTCTCCCTTCACCCAGGTACTATCTTTCCGACTTCTCTCTTTACTGATTCCTCATGTTACTTTACTTTTTGGTATTGCTCTTTCATTAGAAACATTGAGGACAATGTTAGATTTAAGTTTGGGGGTGGGGAAGAAACTTCTTGTTAGTTTTTAGTTGCAATAAATAAACTCCAGAGCCTAGAAATTTAAGTTTATTAAGGTCGGCACTAACCAATCTAAGTGGATGGAAGCATTTTGGTTGTAGGAGTTGAGGAACCAATCTGATTAGATGGAAACATCTAAAGAGTCTATTAATAAAAGCACAAAGCTCAGGTGTTAGAAAAGAAAACATGATAGTTTCGCCATATCCTCGTGATGGAAACATCGAAAGAATCCTGATCACTTCTTTTTAATTTTTTATTTTTTTTCTCTTTACCATTGCTAGGGTGAAATAGAGTGACTGAGATACCCAAAAAAAAAAAAAAAAAAAAGACCAGACCACTAGACCAACCGGAATAAATACAATAAAGTCGATCACTGGTACCCTTGTATATGCCGGTGAGTTGACCTAGAGTTAGGATTATCGATCACCGGCTCCCTTGTATATGCCGGTGTGTTGATATTAGTCCAGCATCAAGTATCTCAGTCCATTAGGATAGGTTCACCTTAGTCAACATCATCCACATTTTTCTCTATATCCATCTTCTTAATCTTTCCATGTGATTGGTTGACTCCGGTTTATGATGTCCAGAAACTATCTAAGTAGAGCTCTGTCACTTTATATGAATTTTAGTATGCTTGAGTGCAAACTCGTGTACATCAATTGGAATTTCGCATCGAGGTACTTCCTCCTGTAGTCAATAAGTATGCCAACCAAGGAGATTCTTTAGTGCCTTCCAAGGTTCTGCGTAGATAGATAGGGTCTTGAGTAAAGGTTTTGTGGGTACACCTCTGGTAAACCCTCCGGAGACAACACTCCGCCACTAGGGCCACCTAGGGGTTCAAATGATTCTTATTTTCTAGAATAAATTTGCTCGAGGACTAGCAAATAATCAGTTTGGGGGTATTTGATAGACACATTTTTTGTGTCTGAATTGTCCTCAGTGTTGGTATTGTTGGAACTCGATTTTTGTACTAATATTGTGTTTTTATGTATTTTTAGGTATTTTTGGAAATAAATATTTTTTGGAAAATTCGGCTCGAAAAGTTGCTCGGAGCACCTCCGGAGGACACGTGTTATTCGGACTCTCGTCTTTGGATAAGGGGTAACCCAATTGCTAAGGGGCACCCCAGGGAGCCAGCTGCTATTCGCACCCCTACTCTGGATAGGGGGCAACCTTTCTCTTCCACGAAATTGGCGGAAAAGTGCGGGTTCAAATTTTGTTATCGGCGAGAATCTTTGATCCGATTTTTGGAGATTTGTGAGGAGATTTAATCGCCCCAATGAGTTTATACCACCCCTGTTACAATTAAACAGGGTTGGTAAATCCGTTAGAATCAAACAAACTGGATTGGTACGCAGATTTTTCCACACAGCAGGGCATTCGTGTACGGGAGGAGATAGTCAAGTGAGAGCAGCGAGTCTAGACGTGTGCTGCACGTGTTTGGGTGAATTTTGGTCGCCAGAGAAGCGTGAAGAAGCTAAATATGGATAGTATGCACGAAGATGACTGCTGCGGATACGTGCATGAGATTAAAAAGGAAAGAAAATATTTTTTCTTTCCTTTTTAGTGTAATGGAGAATTGTTTGAAGTTATTACGTGAGATTTTGCTTCGTTGGGATATAAATAGTTCTTTGAGATATCATAGAAGAGATACGGAGAGTTTGGGAGAGTTTAGAACACTTGAGCCAATAAAAATCGAGTTGCGTAAATCGCCATTCTTCAAGCTGCCAAGAACACGAAGAACATTCAACGCACAAGGAACCGTCGTTTTTCAACAATGACAACGACACTTAAGCGTGGGTCGTAATACGGAGGCAGACTTAAAAGCAACAGTAATAGTTTTTAACCTTCTTTGTAACAGTGTTTGCAACACTTATAATCGTTGATAACACCCGATTTTCATCATATTCTCTATTTCATCTTTGTAAACACCCTTTGAGCAATAATAATGATTTTTGAGCGTGTTTCCAACATGATAAGAGGCTAATTCTCCCACAACCAAGGCAATGAGGAAGCTATTTACGCATGAATAATTGGTAACTATCTTATTTGCTCTAATTTATAATTTATAATTCACTCAATCACTGCTTTTGCAGAGTTTTAAATTGTTCGCAAAATTCTTTTCATTAGTTGTGATTCAATTAGATAGGTTATGCTTTGTATTAAGATAATCTATGCTTAGGGATACAATTAATTTTTGAGAATTTGTCTGATTATTTGTGAATTAAGAAACAAGGGATTTAAAAGACAATTAGAGTTTTGGGTTATTTACCGTTATTCATTCATGTGTAATAGTGGAATCAGTGTCTTGGTTATTTTCTCATATCTTGAATCAATTTTGTGTTAAGTTTTCTTTATTATAAATTTTTATTAGTCTAAAATCTTTTGCTTTCACAAGTCTCAACGAACCTTTTTACTACAACATTATTGAGTCACATCACGGACACGTATATACATATTTTATTTATATATTATTTATATATATAATCATGTATTTATACAGCAAAGTCAAGTATTTCGACCCTAAAAATTAGAAAATGATGTTACATATGTATAGATTTCAAAAGAAAATAAGATATCGTTTGTTTATACACGCCGAATGTCAAATAATCAGTCACTATTAAACACATAGCACAATCAAAATGCATTCTTAGATCAACATATGTCCAACTAAAGGTATACGTGATGTCATTTCCAATTACAAAATCCTAATAAAGACCTAAATTATTGATCTAAATGTTTGTCTTTCTTCATTTGGTTAATAATAGTAAAAATAAAGGAAAAGGTTTATATGAAAATGAAAAAAAAATGCGTCGGACACGCGTCATCGGTGCGTCCAAACCAGACGCGCGCACGACGCGCAAATTGGTGCGTCGGACACGCGTCGTGTCAGCGTCCCACGCGTGTCCCGTGTCCGTCGCGAGTCGGACGCGGACACGGCTCAAGAAATGGAGCGTCCGTGCAACCCAGCATTCACGTAAGGATTGATATAATAGTTTTTACATATTCATATTGAATCGGTATACTATATCTTGTTAAATATTAGCGTTGATAATTTAATATGACTTAAATTTGAGTCTGCATAAAATTACAGTATATCCTTATAGTCTTTCGATTTTACTATTAATGTGAAGTATCCTATTAATATACAAATTTGTTTCTAATTCTAATATTAAATTAAACATCTGAATACTATTATTACTACTTCATATATATATATATATTTATTGATAGCACACCAAAGCAGACTTGAAATCACACACAAAGATAGAGAACACTCTTACAAGGAAAATACTCACAAAGTTTTCACACTCACACTCACACTCACACTTCAACTCTTAACAGACTTATGCTTAGAACTTAAAAACTTGAAAAACTTGCCCTTCTCCTTTGCTTTCCCAGAGTATATATAGGGGGAGAAAGACTAAGAGATAAAATTCTTGATCAGATTTCTTTTATCAAGAATCTTTCTAACACCAATAAGAGAAGGATTCGTGGAAGGAATAAACCACGTCAGAAAAAGGATAAGCCAACTTTTCTAAAAGTAGAAAACGTGTCCATAGGGAGTGACCGACATAGCAAAAGAGATAAGATCCATAAGATTTTTCTTCTAGAAGAGCCCATACGTGTCCTTGAAAAACAGTGGAGTCGACCTTGCTCTTAAAAAAAAAAACCTTAATTAGCTTCTTCACTTGATTAATCCAAAACAGTCATCGCCATTGGCATCTAAATCTTCTGCGCTATCCTCTGTCTTGATTTCATCTTCCTCCATAGATTTTGAGGACGAAGGTTGCGAACTCATTTCTTCACTGTCTAAAATTTGCAAAATTTGTTTTTTGAAATCTTCTTTAGAAAGATTCCCATATTCTTGTTTTAGGGCCAAAATATGTGTAGAAAACTCCATGGGAGAAACCAAAGAGGAAACTGAAACCAGTAACTGAGGTGCCACAAATTGAACAACAAAGTTACACGGTTGTAAATGAGCAGCATTATATCTATCCCACCATTTAATAAATATTTGCCTGTCTAAATAGGGATATATTCGATCGAGAATCATCATCTAAGGAAATTGAATAATTCCATCGTAAAATCCATGGGATTTCATATAAGATAAAGAACCAAGACATTAATCTTCTCTTATCATAAGAATGGCAATTAGCCTTTATAAATTTTTCTAAAGCTTCTGATATAAAACCAGGTAAAATATCTTTAGTAGGTCCCCAAAGACCCAGCCATGTCCGGAACCAATTAGGAAGGTCTTGAATTACCTTCAATTTAAAACCAATATACCACGAATGGGAAAATCTCTGATTTTGAACACAGAAAGTATGTGTCCATGCCTTGATATAATCAGTATAATTATATGACTTAGGCTTTATATGAGGGTGGTTTATGAAGGGTTTAGATTCATGGGGATTCATTCCCCAGTCTCTGTAAGAAAGAACTTTTAAAATCTCCAATTTGGAGAATCCAGGGATATTATTATTATCCACAGCCCTATGTTGGATGAGGACTGAACCTGTTTCCAACAGAATTGCTTCATAGAAGTCTCTTGATTTACCATAATGTGGTAGAATATGATTTTGGAGGTACATAGAGGCTATTTCTGCCGGATCTCTATGAGTATGTTCGGATTCAATAGCTAAAAGAGGAAGTGACATAGTCATCAAATAAGGAGATCTTTCCTCATGAGAAGAATTTTTACCTTTATTTTGGTCTGCTTTGAGTAGGAAAGGATCATTCCTCTTACTATAAGGATTATTCTTTTTTCCATAGCTGGAAAAAGCAGGGCTTTACCCTTAATTAGGTGGGATTCCATTTTTTTTCCCTGCAAAAATTCACGAGTCAAAAAATCAGGCAAAGAGTTAGTATCTCCTTTTATATATTCAATTTTAAAATCAAAAATTTGAAAGAATAGCTTGCCATCTTGCAAAGATTTGACGAGATGCTAAGTTTTTAACATCCTTTACTAATACCTCTTTGGCCGCTTGGCGATCTACTTCAATAAGAAATTCTGATTTAATAAATCACCTTCAAACTTAGTAACACAATGGATTATAGCTAAAATTTCCTTTTTAATTGTCGAATAATTTTGTTGTCTTTGATTTCCACACACTGTGGAAGTATGCCTAACTAATTGTTCTTTTTTATTGACTACTTGCTTGAGAATTCCTCCATAACCAATATCGAGAGGCATCTGTTTCTACTATTTTGTAGGTGAGGATTAGCTATATTTAGGCATGGTAATTCTTTGGCCTTAGCTTTTATTCTTCTCACAATGGTCGGTATGTTCACTAGTCCAATTAACGAGTTTTTCTTAATCTAGCATATAATAGTCTACTATCTTTTGCTAAGTCTTTATAAAAATCTGCTATATAATTTAAACTTCCAAGGAATCTTTGTAATTGTTTCTTATCCTGATTTCATCCGGGAATTTATCAAAGGCTATGGCGATCTATAGGCACAATAGTACCTTTATGAATATTATGCCCAAGAAACCTAACTTGAGTTTGGAATATTTTCATCTTTTTTTACGGACACTACTAATCCTACCGCTTTACTACTTTGAGGAAAATTAATATATGTTTGAAATCTTTCGCTTTATAGATTCGAGTATATCAAAACATCATCGATGTAAACAATTGTAAAAGTTGAATATGGATTGAATATATTATTCATGATATCTTCAAATTGATGGAGCATTTTTTAGCCCAAAGGGCATGACATTCCATTCATAATGTCCGAATGGGACTGTAAATGCTGTTTTGTATTTATCTTT
Source organism: Papaver armeniacum (assembly GCA_023531295.1). NCBI lineage: Eukaryota > Viridiplantae > Streptophyta > Magnoliopsida > Ranunculales > Papaveraceae > Papaver > Papaver armeniacum. The sequence continues at coordinate 217,498 of JAJJWW010000123.1, forward strand.
TTCAGCAATTTGTATTTGCCAATATCCAGATTTTAAATCAAATTTTGAGAAGATGACAGCATTATGTAATCTATCCAAAAGGTCTTTTTATTAGGAATAGGGTACCTAATCCATCTTAACGCTTTATTTAATGGCTTATAATTTATTACTAATCTCGGAACTCCTCTTTCCAATTCCACTGCCTTTTCAACATAAAAGGCAGGACGTACTCCATGGAGAGTAGCTTTTTCTAATTAGACCCTTATCTAACAAATCCTGAATCTCCGACTTACATACTTCAAGTAATCATTATTCATTTGAATTGGTCTAGCTTTAGTTGGAATCATTTTTTCGAGAAATCGGGTTCATAAGGTAACTCAACTATGTGTTGTTTTCTTTCCCGAATGCATTAGGAATATCAGCACAAACTTCTTTTATTAATGTATTATTCACATCTTCTATTTGCTTTTGGAGTTTTGGACATTTTAATTTTTCTTCGATTCTTTTATGCTGGATTTCTTCTTTTAAGAAGAATAAAAATTTTTCTTTTTGTTTGACTTTATCATGAATATGATTAATGAATTTTGGCTTTGGTTCAGAAACGAATTCAAATATAATTTTATGACCTTGAACAAAAGCCTCAATTCCCTTATTACTAATATGCAATGGGTATAGCATATTTAAGAATGGGGTTCCTAAAATACATGTTTGAGATAGGTTTTTAACCATAATAAATGGTGTCTCTAGACAGATACCATTATTGCAAATTACAGTATCTGATAACTTGTAATTTATTACCAGTTTATTGCCATCTGCTGTATTAAGAACCTGGGTGGTCTTACTAAAATATTTCGTTGGTACTAATCCTTCATTTAAACAATTTAAATCTGCACCTGAATCTATAAGTGCCATGGTCTGAATACTATATTCTTTTCCTATGATTAAAGTGACTAGAGTGTACCATTTTTGAACTACCACTTTATCAATTATATTGATAAATTGCAAATTTTCCATTTCTTGGTTTGTGTTAGAAGATTCTGGTTTTTCTATAGTCTTTTGTGCCGATACCGTTGCCTGATAGTTTTGTAGAATATCATCAAAGGAATTTTCTTCCTGTGAATCGTATTCTCCATCTATAGGTTTATGAAGTTCCAATAATTGGATTCTCTGTTTGAGTCCTCTCAATTCATTCTTAACCTGATTAACTTCAGCCTGAAGTTCACTAATTGAGGGTTCTTTTTTAGAATTTCGATTTTCTATTCTTGCTAAAATTTCTTTGAAACTATAAGGTTGTAAATTCTTTTCGACTTTATTTACCTTTGGAGCCCGCTTAGCCACTTCGATGTATCGTTCTAAAGCTGCACGTTTTGCATTAGGATCACTTATTTTATCTATTAATTCTAGAATAAAATTTTCCTCATTAGTAAGAACATTGATTTCTAATCCTGCCGTTTGTTTATGCAAGCAATTTTTGCAGGAACAATTATCATTACATTCAACATCCTCTAGTCCGAAATAGTGTCTCAAGATTCATCATATTCCTCCCCGAGAAGATTCTTCTTAATAAATCCTCAATTATCGAGACTCCATTAAGAGGACTTGACTTAATTGTCGTTTAAGCCCTTCATCTATATTTAATTCATTTATTTTTTGTTTTGTTCGACATTTATTTTGATAATGTCCAATTTTTCCACATTTGTAACAAACTGGAGGTTCTTTTTTATTATTATATCTTTGTGATTTTTTCTTATTTCTTGGAAAATTAGCTCCTTTATATTTTTGTGGGTATCTATTTTGCTTTGTTGTTCTCTTACCCTGATATATACGGACATTTTTCTTTTTGGATTTTGAAATTGGTGGGAAAGAATTATAACCAACCTGTTCACAGAAATCTCCTAATTCCTCTCTCCTAGTTATTTTGTTTTTCTGTAAATGCCTATGAAGTTTTATATCTGAGCATAAGGCTAACCCTTCTGACATAATTTCAGAAGATAATTGCCCAAAGGTATATTCATTATAATCTATTCTTCCTTGGGAATTTTTAGCTTTAAGCCTACTCCTAACTCTCTCTGCAAATAAGGGAGGCAGCCCAGACACAAATTTTCTTTCCAAAATTGTAGTCGAAGAGCAATCTTCTCATTTGAATAATTTGGAGAAGAAAACATCTCTATACCACCTATAATGGGAAAGAGTGGGACATTTTAAGTTGATGAGTAATTCTCTAGATCTTTCCATTTGCTGGGAATTTGTCCCTACAAAGTGAAGACCAATTGTATATAGTAATGTATTTATCGTGATTCCAAGTTGATTTTGGACAAATCCATTTTCTAATGTTACTTGTCCGACCGCATTTTCTATACTCCATTTGGCCTCGATCGATAGATGGAAATCCCACCATCCTTGCTTGACCAAGAAATCCAGTAACTATGGCTTTGAAGATTTGATCATCGGGATTTTGAAAATTAATTTTTGAAGCAGAACTATACATGATCATTTGCCTAATTGTATTTAATATATGATATTCAGTCATTCCATCTATATTCCATTCTACTATGGATCTTCCATCAAAAGAAACCTGATTCCAATTGTAATCTTCTTCTAATTGTAAATCTACTGGGGTAGGCCTTGGGTAATAATTTCTTGTAGTAGGATATGTTGCTCCATATTTTTTACCAAAAGATATTTTATTAAGGGTATTCTGTTCTGGTGTTTGAAATATCTCTTCCAGTTTATCTACATCAATATCATTGTACTGTTCTTGTTTCGACAAAACATTAACGATTTGAGATGCTTCTCTTGAAGTTTTAGGTATTTTATGAGTAGATAGACTGAGGGATTCTAGTTTTTCAACCAAAGCATCTACAAAATTATTCTCGTGATTAGATAGTCTAAACACTTGTCGATTGATAATTGGGGTCGGGCTTAAATAAAAGCCCCTCTTGATCCTATTTATTCTCTCTGGTTTAGTAGTTACCACTTGCCTTTTAATATCTAACATGGACTCTATCTGGTTGTCCTGTTTACCTAATGATTGTAAACATAAATTCGTATAATTTCCCAAATGTATTAACTGGCCAATATCTTTTTGAGTTGCTGCTGAATTAGTTTCTCTTGATTCTGCCTTATATGGAGATGCTATAACTCCTTTAAATGTTAAGGCTGTCTCCGGAGGGTGTATACTCTGAATGGATTTTCCTTCCCTTGTTTCATATGTCTGGAATGGAGTTTCTAATGTATTAAGAGATTTTTTATAATCTTCTAAACCATAATTATTGATTAAATCATGTAACCAATCAAAAAATGGTTTTTTATCCTGACTATGCATTAAGTATAGACCATAGGTTTTATATATTTTTGTCTTTATTTTTTGTTTTGTTCGACATTTATTTTGATAATGTCCAATTTTTCCACATTTGTAACAAACTGGAGGTTCTTTTTTATTATTATATCTTTGTGATTTTTTCTTATTTCTTGGAAAATTAGCTCCTTTATATTTTTGTGGGTATCTATTTTGCTTTGTTGTTCTCTTACCCTGATATATACGGACATTTTTCTTTTTGGATTTTGAAATTGGTGGGAAAGAATTATAACCAACCTGTTCACAGAAATCTCCTAATTCCTCTCTCCTAGTTATTTTGTTTTTTCAGAAATGCCTATGAAGTTTTATATCCGAGCATAAGGCTAACCCTTTCCGACATAATTTTAAGATAATTGCCCAAAGGTATATTCATTATAATCTATTCTTCCTTGGGAATTTTTAGCTTTAAGCCTACTCCTAACTCTCTCTGCAAATAAGGGAGGCAGCCCAGACACAAATTTTCTTTCCAAAATTCAGAGTCCAAGAGCAATCTTCTCTCATTTGAATAATTTGGAGAAGAAAACATCTCTATACCACCTATAATGGGAAAGAGTGGGACATTTTAAGTTGATGAGTAATTCTCTAGATCTTTCCATTTGCTGGGAATTTGTCCCTACAAAGTGAAGACCAATTGTATATAGTAATGTATTTACTGCATCTGGCTGATTTTGGACAAATCCATTTTCTAATGTTACTTGTCTGACTGCATTTTCTATACTCCATTTGGCCTGATCAGATAGATGGAAATCCCACCATCCTTTAAGCTGACCAAGAAATCCAGTAACTATGGCTTTGAAGATTTGATCATCTGGATTTTGAAAATTAATTTTTGAAGCGTAACTATACATGATCATTTGCCTAATTGTATTTAATATATGATATTCAGTCATTCCATCTATATTCCATTCTACTATGGATCTTCCATCAAAAGAAACCCGATTCCAATTGTAATCTTCTTCTAATTGTAAATCTTGGGTAGGCCTTGGGTAATAATTTCTTGTAGTAGGATATGTTGCTCCATATTTTTTTACCAAAAGATATTTTATTAAGGGTATTCTGTTCTGGTGTTTGAAATATCTCTTCCAGTTTATCTACATCAATATCATTGTACTGTTCTTGTTTCGACAAAACATTAACAGTTTGAGATGCTTCTCTTGAAGTTTTAGGTATTTTATGAGTAGATAGACTGAGGGATTCTAGTTTTTCAACCAAAGCATCTACAAAATTATTCTCAGGATTAGATAGTCTAAACACTTGTCGATTGATAATTGGGGCTGGCTTAAATAAAAGCCCCTCTTGATCCGGCCTATTCTCTACTGGTTTAGTAGTTACCACTTGCCTTTTAATATCTAACATGGACTCTATCCTGGTTGTCTGTTTACCTAATGATTGTAAACATAAATTCGTATAATTTCCCAAATGTATTAACTGGCCAATATCTTTTTGAGTTCTTCTTTGAATTAGTTTCTCTTGATTCTCGCCTTATATGGAGATGCTATAACTCCTTTAAATGTTAAGGTTTTCTCTCAGGAGGGTGTATACTACGAATGGATTTTCCTTCCCTTGTTTCATATGTCTGGAATGGAGTTTCTAATGTATTAAGAGATTTTTTATAATCTTCTAAACCATAATTATTGATTAAATCATGTAACCAATCAAAAAATGGTTTTTTATCCTGACTATGCATTAAGTATAGACCATAGGTTTTATATATTTTTGTCTTTAGTTTAGGGGGGAATTTTGAACTAAACCAAGCTCTCTTATTTGTATTCTTTGAGCTATGATACTCTTTTCTTAATCTATCTATGTCATCTAAAGGTTGCTGAATTACATTTACTTCAAAATTTAGATCTGAAAATGTTGGTTCGGGTTGTTCAGGGATGTTCCTATTTTGCAATTTTTTCTCAATATCATGCATTATAATTTCTTCTGAATTAAGAGTTATTTTATTTTTTAAACTGTTTAAATGAAGGATTAGTACCAACGAAATATTTTAGTAAGACCACCCAGGTTCTTAATACGAGATGGCAATAAACGGTAATAAATTACGATTCGATAACTTGTAATTTATTACCAGTTTATTGCCATCTCTTGTATTAAGAATATATATATATATATATATATATATATATATATATATTTGTTTCATTTTAAAGGTTCACTGGATCATTTATTAGACTAAAAATAACTACGCTACAAGATTACTAACAAGTTGAGTCTTTTTATTTTGTACATTATATCCTCATCTTTTTACGCCTAACGCCTAGTAAGTATTATATTAACTATCTAGTTTAAACGCAAAACATGTATCTCTAATTTGTAATTAGTTTAATTTACAAAACTTAACCGTAGATGAGCGTAAATAATTTTCCATAGTTATTTAATCATAATTATTATTTCTATCGTTATATATCTTTAATGAGATTTTAGTTAAGTTAAGTTTGATATGATACTAATTTATAAATGCTAACATTACTTTATTAAAATTATTATTACTATCATTTTTATAATATTTTTTTATTATTAACATTGAGGGTTGAACTATTACTCTAACTACTCTTACAAATATTTATTGAGTCCCAACAATATTATTAACATTTATGAGATTACAAATTATTGACCCAACGTATAAGTCAAGGTGCTCAATAAATTTCTATGTGACTTTCAAGATTTATCAATAATACTAATTTCACTATTTTTCTAGTATTGAATTGTGTACGTGTTCATATTTTTAAACTAATTATTCTCCAATCTTTATCAGCTAAAGTTATTGGTGTACCCTACAATTTTTTTTTTTTTTTTTTTTATTACTTCATTACAAATATAAACAACCAAACAACCAAACTAATCTTTTAGTTATTGATAGCTTTTAGTGATTAAGATTTATCTCACAAACCCAACCCAGTTCTAAGCTAATCTACTTCACTAACTGGCACTGGCTATTCCTATCTTTTCCCATATAAGATCTAATAGTGAGCTCTGATACCAACTTGTAGCGCCCCCTAAGCTAGCAGCTGACTAATCCAAGAGATTAACTAAATAAAGAGGCACTAAGAATCTAAATCATTTACTTAAACATTCAATTTAGAAATCTGCTACAAAAACTGAACCCAAAACTAGCCCCACTCAGATTTATATATATACAAGGATTCCTCTCAAATGATACATATACAATAGTCATTTGGTTTACAAATAGAATATACAACATAATAAACATAGCCGAAGTTAATCAACTAGTGAACTCAACCCTTGAAGTTTTCGCTGTGCAACTCTGATCTGTCACTGAAACTGAAAGTGGGAAAGGGTGAGCACATCATCCCTAAAAGGGGTGCCCCGTAGGAATAACAACTAGCTTTCAAGTAATCATTAATATGATTTAAAAACAATGCAAGTTTTACCGAAAGTCGATAATACACGGAAAGACAATAAAACATAATATAGAAACTTCTTCAAAGCAATTTAAAAGAACAGTAATCATCCATTAATAACAGTAAACATCCATGGGAAGAGATGTGTGTTGTCGCACATGGGAAGAGTAATATTGATGCCAATTCCACATCGATTAGGTAATACTGCGGTGTATCGCCCTAGCCATAGAAAAAGATATAAAAGAAGATAATTTTGGCCATGTAATATTGCGGTGTATCGCCCTAGCCATAGAATCGGATATTGTGTCGGACACATCTCATACCACACAAAGCACACAAAGATATGCATGAATTTCACAACACCAAGATTGAATTGTAAAACAATAATGAATACAAGAAAGTTCGTTATCGATTCCCATCTCTTTTGATGACAAGCCTCGGCTACCTCGAGATCCACGATCCACTGGTTCATCCCTTGAATCGATCGTTGTTAATACAGACTAACTGTTAATCACACAAGAAATCTAAGAATCTAGCCGAAATGGCTCACACAAGAATCATACAAATTTATCTAATGGTTCTAAGCCCATTTATGGTTTTATACTTTCTATTATCTATCTTTAGCATAGCTAAGGTTTACTAATTGAATTAGTTTGGTTCTATAGTCTATTAGCTAAGTCTTACGAACATCTACAACTTTGTAGAAGAAGTCAAAGGCTAATTCGGACCTTAAGGGTCCAATAAATCAAAATAGAAACTAAATATAAGCCCAAGCCCAACAAACCATCTCCTTACCAAGGCCTGGTCCTTCTGGATCAACTAACGGTTAAAATGACGGTCAAGGTCAGCTAACAGTTAACGTCAGTCAATGGAGTCAAATTCTAGTCAAGTCTACGGTCAACAGAGTCAAATCGGTCAACTCCATTGAGTCAAGTCTGGTCAGGTCCAGTCACTGAGTCAACTCAGTCACATAACTGAGTCAGGTGAATCTAAATCAGTCAGATGGGTTCTGGCAAGGCCAATACACAGGCCAAAGACACTAATGCACAACCATTGTGCAACACACTAAGACTCTTAACTAATATTTCTATTTAAATAGAATTCCATAAATCAATATAACTTCTCAATTTAAAGCCTCATAATCAAAATACAAATATTACTAAAGCCTACCTGCAATTCAGCAGTTTCCAGCTTCTACATGAGATATTCAACTCCATACAACCATCTAATCCATAATCCAAAACTTCAGTCACATAACTTCACATGCTGGATCATTATCCTCTCTAACTCATTACATAAACATTACTATCATCTCTAATTATCGCTACTCTTTCACCTACAACTCTCATTTACTGAGATCAATTCATAAAACATCTCAGTTATTGCATCTGCAATTTCAGCTCCACTGACATCTCAACTCTTAACTAACTCATATCAATTCAATCACTCTTTACATCTATAACTCATATACTTATCCCCAAAACCAATCTTTGCCAATTAAACAATCTTCACTGATGCGATACCACTCAGAATTCACTCAAACCATAACATCTCATTCCACCTGTAACTCAATTCAACAGAAAACTCCATTCCCATTTCATACTAACACCAACACAGCCAAAGTAACACCAGCAGTCCTCCTAAAATCTCAAGTCCAGTCCATACACACACACATCTATCACAATTCCATTCCAATTCATAAAGTTCAACCCCTGCACAATTCTAACATATATCATCTTCTTACAACCAACACAAACTAAACCTTATCACATACATGAACAGATTCATACCACAGCAAACTTCATTTACAGTTCATGGAAAAACTTATAAACCAACTGATTTTACTATTAAGAAACATTACCTTCAAGCAGTGCTGCTCAGGCAACTGTGGTTGAACTCTTCCTTCCCCTGCCTCAATTGGATAATCAAATCAAACTAAAAACACCCAATAATCTTCATCACCATCTAAATAATTCAGCACCAACAAAACCTCCAACTTCACGTCATTGCACTTGTAATTCATTAGATTCAAACCAATACAATCCACCTCCTGTAACTCTCAAAGGAATTCCTCTCAAGCAATTCATCTCAAAACTGAACAACCCAACAATTCAATTATATCTTTGATTTACAGAGAAACCCTAATTTCAATTTGGGGAAGAACACATGAACCCTAGTACCACAAATGTCTCAATCAATCTTCTTCCCTGTAACCAAATCTCCAAATTAAAACTATAACAATCTTCCTTACATCATGTTCATCAACACCCATCGTCTAATTTCTTCTTAATCCTTACTCAAATCGAATTCTAACTTTTATCCTCAAAAACCCTAATTCAATCTCTGATAAATCCAAACTCTTGATTCATCTACCAAAACGACTCTACCGGTTCAATTAAACATCAACCCAATCGTTCTTCATCTGCCAACCACTCGATTTGTATCTTAATTCACCACAACTCAAAATCTAGACTTAAATCCCTAATTTCTGTTTTTATGGATCAACACCACTCCCATCTCTTCATCAACGACAGCAGCATCTTCTAGTTCATCTGCTCTAACTCACCGATGGACTCTCTTTCTCAAACCAACTCTCGAAATCATCACTCAACTTCCGCAGATAATGGACACAGGAGCAGAAGAAGAAAAGAGGAACGAGAAGAAAAAGAAAGAAGAAAGAAGAAGATAAGAAACTCTTCTCGATTTGGTGTAGATAATACCAAATCCAAATTACTGATACATCCAACGAGTTGGATATGGGCAGTCCATGTCGGCTTGGATGCACAAATACTATTTTTCCCTTCATACGTATCTGATTATTACTTCTTCGTCTGATAAGCGATTGACACGTTCGAGTTGTCCACTCTGCGTAACTTTTCGAGATCTATCCAGCGGTACTAATTTCGTATCTAGATCATTGTTAGATCAATTCCTATTAATTAACATTCGTGCTAGACTAATCGAGTTACTGTCGGCTAATTCGACGCTTGGCCGGTCTAACAGCGTTGACGAGCTTGAGGGTCTTTACACATGTCTTTAAGCTCAAAAAGGCATTATAAGGATTAAAACAAGCACCTCGTGCCTAGTTCGAAAAACTAACTACTTCTGTTCTTAGGGAAGGTATTTCGAGAGGTGGAGCTGATAAAACATTGTTTACCAAATGGAGTGGGAAAGATGTGGTCATTGGTCAAGTTTATGTAGATAATATCATCTATGGATCAACATCCGAGAAACTTGCTAAATATTTTCAAGTCTCTCTTAGAAGGGAATTTGAAATGAGCAATGTTGGTGAATTAAAATTCTTTTTAGGATTACAAATTCAACAATACAAGGATGGAATTTACTTATCCCAAGAAAAATATGCTAAGGATCTTGTTACAAGGTTCGGTCTTGACAAGTCAACTCCACATCTGACTCAGATGCCCACCACTGGTAAACTACATCGAGATGGGAAAGGAGTCAATGTGGATCAAAAACTTTATCGATCTATCATTGGAAGTCTTTTATATCTCACAGCTACTAGACCTGATATTGCTTTTAGTGTTGGTTGTTGCGCTAGATTTCAGGATAATCCAAAGGAATCTCATCTTGCAGCTGCAAAAAAGATTATGCGATACATTCAACACACTATCGGGTATGGTCAATCTTAAACTCTTGATACTAACACTGATCTTACTGCCTACTCGGATGTTGATTGGGCAAGATGTGTGGAAGACAGAAAGAGTACATCACTATGTAGGGTTGAATCTTGTGGCTTGGCATAGCAAGAAATAAAACTCACAATCCCTCTCAACATGTGAAGCAGAACATATTGCTGCAGGTTCATGTTGTACTCAACTTCTATGGATGAAACAAATGCTTGCTGAATATGGAATTGACACTGGAATAATGAAGATATTTTGTGATAACTCTAGCGCGATTCGCATCACTGAGAATCATGTTGAGCACTCAAGAACTACCCACATCGACATCAGGTATCATTTTATTAGAGAACTCTATGAAAATGGTATCATTAACATGGAATTTGTACCTTCCGAACAACAATTGGCTGATATTCTCACCAAACCTCTAGATACTGCTACTTTTCAACACTTACGGCAGTCTATTGGTGTTGTTTTGGTTCATTATATTTCTAGATTTTTTCTTTCCCCTGAATCTATCAATATCTTTTGGGCAATAAAAGCTTGGAGTTTCAGTGAAGTGTTGTTTCAATTCCACATTTGTTTCTCGTAGTAGTTTGTTTCTGTTTAGTATCAATTTGTCCAAAGAAATCCTTCTTTTCTCGCAAAAGTAAGGTCGTTCTTGTTGTTCTTTCGGGAATGACATTTTATATGGGAGAGTTCTTAATTGAACTTGTGCTTTTGCCAAATCTTTGTGGGGAGTGCGACTGTGGAATATTGTAGGAGTTATCTTGTATCTTTATAATCTCTTTGATGAATACACTAAGTTTCGACTATGTGAAATCATCAAAACCAGGTTGATATGTTCTCTTTTAGTATGAATAATTTCTTTGATAATTTCATTATGATCCCGCTAGTTTTCGTACCTTTGCCAATTTATATTGACAAAAAAGTGGGAAAATTATTTTGTAGTTCACACTACATACATATGGTTTACGGATCATAATATAAGGGGGAGTGGTTTTCATTGTGAGATGAAGTATTGACTAAGGTGGAGTGATACATATCACCGTAGTATTATTGTCAAAGTTTTGATACAATTGAACTTTGATGATGTGTAATAATACTATGACACTGTATAACAATAATTGAGAACATATGTTTTCTTATTGTTATGGCTACGGATCTTCAACAACAATGATGCTGAGTTGAACACGTTCAGAATCACTAGAGTACTTGGAGTGACGTAGAATTCAAGAAATGTTGAAGAACCAAGGAAATCAAGCATGTTGGATGAGAAGCTACAAAGTTTATTTATTTTGTAATCCATATGTATTGATATTTTTGTCACTAAAATTGACAAAGGGGGAGATTGTTAGAGCACTGCTCGGTCGAACTCGCAAGCGTTGCTATCTCAAGCTTGTTTGTCAAGTTTAGGTAATCAAAACTATAAGATTTCTAGTCTACTTATAGTTATGTCTCGGATTAGGATAAAATGTGTAGTTGAGCTTTAGACTTCACAGAAGATCTACTGAGGAGAGCTTGGAGGAACTTCATCAACAAAAGGTATGTGAAGACTAAAACTTATTTATCACTCAGAAATCTATTATATTCTATCTCCTATTTTGACTAAGTCGTATAGCTATATAGATTTTTACATTATACGCATTTGATATTTCGAGCTGAGTTTAACTCGCTTATATCTTTCTCGAAATATGTGTTGGAAAGCTTTTTGCTTTAACTACGTTCATCATTATTCTTGACGAGTTTAGTTGGAAACAATTTATTTGTTGGAAACTAAATAATGAGTCAAAATATGATCATGTGAAAGTCGCCTTGTAACATCTTACATGATTTGTGTGAGACGGTCATTTGATGTAGACTCGGAATGTTTCGTATTGATCGTTCGGTCACTTGAAAATTACTTATAAGCTAATAGTTTGTGTGAGACGGCTATTGTCTTCCTATAAGGATGTTTCAATGATTGAAATGGGAGTTTAGAACAATTAAACCATTGTCTGGATATAGCACAGTATGCGTATGATGAGTGCCAAATATTGCATATTTATACACCTTTTTATTGGCATTTTACTCATCTTTTGTGCTCATAAATCAGATATTATCCCAGATTCTGTATTTTCTTTGTTTTCAAGAATAAATATTTGTATTAATTAATTTTGTGTTTTTAGGTAATAAATAAAGCTCGGAGAATCTGAGGAGCCAAAGGAGCAGATAATTGGAGACAAGCATCTATGGAGCAGAGAGCCAAAGCCCGCGCGCGAATCAGTCGCAACCCAACAAGGAAGACATGGGCTAGAGCTACCCATGACCCGGATCCGAACCCGCTCATCCCGAGCCGTTGAGATCTCATCTAGTTACATCCCACGGTCGCTCCATCACTTACATCATTTCTTGATGCCTCCGCTCAACACCAAATCGCCCCGAGTCGCCTCATCCGTTCAGATCTCTCCTGCTGCATCCTACGCTCGCTCCGCCGTCCTCATCGATCCTTGCTGCTCCTGCTTCACAACAAAACTACCTATACCTATACCCCCATCAACCGCACACATTTTCATCTCTTTCTTCTCTTTCTTCTCCATACTTCCATCAGAGAAACCCCATCGACCATACCTCCACCTCCTTCTTCCATGACTTTTTACAGAGCCATCACCTCTCTTGTCATCGTCAACCACTCCATCTCTACTCCCGCGCCATCACTCTTTCTCTTATTATCTCTTTCACAGCTTCTCTCTAACCTAGAAGCTAGGTTAGAGATAATTAGAGTTAGGGTTTTCACCAAACCCCCATGCATGTTCGATTCAGAGGTCAGAGGAAGACAAGGCACATCAGAGCAGGTTTGGGTCATCAGTATAGTTGTTAGTTGATATTTTTTGGAGTATAAATTGTTGTTTGTGATGAAAGAGAAACAGTCAGTCTTAGAGTTTGTTTTAGGGTTTGAGTCTTTGCAATTGTAATTTGATTTTGCTTTTAATTTCTGCATCATGTTCTAAACACTTAGCTAGAGTGTAGATGAAACCACTAATGCTTATAAAAAGTTAATTCATTGTCAAATTTCTATTCTTACTGCTATGAATTGTAATAGGGTATTAGCTAATTGTTGAACTAATTTGCTTGTGATAGAGTGTACTATAGAAAGACACTTTATACTAGGAGTTAATTAGCGAAAGCAATTAGTAAAATTCCCACCAGAGAAGCTTCCAAGGGGAGTGTAGGAATAGAATTTGTGTGTATTACCTTAGTATAGGTTTAGGAGGTGAATTCCATCACTCTAGTGCCACCAACCTTCTGTTATAACAATTTGTGCTTATCAATTCCTTAGCTCAGTGTCACAGTCACCATTTCAATCTAGTCGCTTCGACAACAAACTATTTGTGCTACAAAACATCCCTGTCACAGTGATAGAAATCAGTTAAGTAAAACATTAGATCACCCTTGCACACACCACTTCTCTGTGGGATCGACCTGTGCTTGCCACGCCTCCAATAGGCCTGTGCACTTGCAGTAAGACGTAGGAAAATACACATTTAAGCTCCTACCAAGTTTTTGGCGCCGCTGCCGGGGATTTGGTAGTGTGCCATGTTGATCTTTAACTTGCTTTAACTGATTTTTAGTCTTCCATTGTATATATGCTTTACAATTTGTGCTCTTTTGCACTGATTTGTTTTAACTTAGCTTAACTCTTGATTTTTCCTTGCCTTTGCATCTGTTAAGACTAGTGTTCATTTGTACTTATTTTAGCTCATCATCTCTTGTTCCTCTCTTAGTCATTGTTGTGCATATGCGGTAGCTGAGGTTGAGAGCTTGCAACTGACTTACTCAATTTCATTTAAGCTTCCAGTTTCATTTCAGTCAAAAGCTCTGAGCTTCGTCATTGTAGCATTAGTACTGTGTTGCTTTAACTGTGAGGTTTTAAGAACTGAGATTTTTGTGCTGAGCTAGCAGGTACTCTTGGAGCAAACTGAGCAAGCTCAAGGAAAGAACAAAGGAGCTGAATTGAGGTGGAATTGCCTAAACCCAGTATTGCACTGGTGGTATTGTTCTTTAAACCCATTTCTGCCCTGTGTTGTATGCATGAGCTATTGCTAGACTTTGAACCCTGTGAGCCATCAACCCTTGCTAGCCCCCTGAAGCTGCAAGTGTGGAGCTATCCCTTGGAAAACCAAGTGTTGACAGACCCCTGTATGCCCTGCAATTGCTGAAACTGGTGCATGATCTCTGAGTTTGAGCTCAATTGACCCCACTGAGCTTGCTGGCCAGTGCTAGCATTGGTTGTTTGCTGACTTGCTAAATCTATGAAGTCTAATTCCACACCTTGCTAAGCCATTACCTGCAATCCCTGTGCATCTTTGTGAAGTGCCAATACCGATTATTTCTTTGATTTAATTGATCCATTTGTGAAGTTTGTTTACATTGCAAATATATTGGGCTTGTACATTTCTTTGTTACATTGTGTGCACCTCAAGTACTTGAATGTGTTGGTGAGTAGCGAGTGCATTAGCATTTAGATTGTTTTTCAAACAACACAACCCCGCACATGCTTCACCTTGAGTGAGCACATCCATAACCCCGTGCACATCACAAAATTTTTGAGTCTCTTTTGCACCTGCCAAACAGCCCGTCTTTGTGTTGACCTGTGCTGTGCTGTGATCTCTACCAGAAATTCAAGCATTTCTATGTGCTAAGTTTTGAGAAATCAGGAGCCATTAAGTGTGAGTTGTGATTGACTTGTGCTGTGCTGTTGCATAAGCCACCCTACACACCCTACCCAATTGCTGCATAACCTGAGCTGCTGGCTCTGCACAAAATGAAGCCTGCAAAACTGGGCTGTGCATCTGCCTGAAGCCCACCCAAGCTGCACTGATCTGTGCAACATAATCATCTGGGCTGAGCATATCCCAGAACCCAGTTACACTCTCAATTTCAACCCACATATCTTGGCCTTCAGAACCTGGGCCGGTCAACCAATCGGAGCCCACATACCCAAACTAAACCAAGCTTAGCCCAATCATATGGGTCGTGCAAACAACCCAAACACCACACCTCTTGGGCTGAAATACACCTTTTCAGCTGGGCTCTACAACATCAATAACCAATTCCTTGGGCTTGAGTCTTGTGTTAGTGGGTTATTTTTGAGTCTTTGTTTTCCTGTGTTGAACTTGTTTGTATATTAACATGCTAGATGCTAGCTAGGCTATGATTGTGTCTTTTAGAGACCAAACAAATCGACTAGTTAGAATCCGCCCGGACGAAATCGTTAGCATACCCAGTTTTTCAACAGAAAGCCCAATTCCATCAGAAACCCCATCCGGATCAGAAACCATGGGTGAGGAACTTAACCAACCCCGTAGTCTCAAGGACTACATGTACCCAACTAGGGCAACCCAGCCCTCTTGCATCATTCTGCCAGCCGATGCTGGGCAGTTTGAACTGAAAGCAAGCACCATTCATATGCTACCCGTGTTTAGAGGGGTCAATGATGAGAACCCCTACCATCACGTGAGAGACTTTGAGGATATTTGTGGGACTTTGCGTTTTAACCAAATATCAGAGGAGTCCCTCAAATTGAGACTGTTTCCTTTTTCTCTGAAAGACAAAGCCAAGTCTTGGCTACATGCTCTACAACCACAGTCCATTAGAACACGGGATGACCTCACAAAGGAGTTTTTCAAAAGTTTTTCCCAAACCATAAGATCTGCGGCAATTCGCCAAAGTCTAAATGGTTTTGTGCAATTAGAAGATGAAACTCTAGCAAGATACTTGGAGAGATTCAATGAATTACTACTCCAATGTCCACACCATGGTTTTGAAAAATGGAGACTCGTGCAAATCTTGTATGAGGGTCTAGATGTTAGAACCCGAACCACGGTCGAGTCAATGTGCAATGGTGCATTTATTGAGAAGAGTGCCGATGACGGTTGGTCTTTCTTAATCGAAGTCGCTGAAAAGACTCAACAAAGTGGGAGTCCATCCGAGAACCAAAACGGACTACCCCTACAAACAATGTTCATAGAATCGAGTCGACTTTGAGGGAAGGGCAAAAATGGCTGCTATGGCCTGGAGGATAGAAGAGCTTGAGTTGGAAAAGAATGTAAAATCTAATGCCCCTACTCTCCGTGACCAAATTGCTATGGCCACTTGTGCCGCATGCCATAGTTTTGACCACTTAGTGGACAGGCTGTCCAGATCTACATGCATTTCAAGAGTCCCAAACCGAGCAAGCCAATGATTATACCATAGGCAAGAGAACAACCCTTATTCTCAAACCTACAACCCGGGGTGGAGGAATCACCCTAACTTCTCATGGTCCAAGGGACCCGTACAAGGGGACCAACAAATAACAACCAAGGATATTCATATCCTAGAAACCCTCAAGTACAACCACCCACTCAAGTACTCATGGAGAAAAAGACTAGCTTAGAAGACAAGTGTCGGTCCGTTAACCCAACATCTTGTTGAACTTCGCAAAACCACCGACCAACGTCTCAACAACCTAGATCTTAAGATCGGTCAAATCACGTGATGCATTGAATGAGAGAGAAAAAGGCAAGTTTCCTAGTCAACCCCTACAAAATCCAAAGAATGTGTTTCAAGCAGGCTCCTCTACCTGCAATGAACCTTCACATAGCCAAGCGAATGCCATCACCACTCTCCGTAGTGGTAGGATTGTTGAGAACAATGTAGGTGTATCACCATCAAGCGAGTCTACATCAGACTCACCAGTACACACAACACCGCAGAAAACATCTACTGTAGAGAAAGAATCTGAGCTTGTTGATAAAACCAAGAGTCCTACTGATGTAGATGTTCCTCTGCCAAGTTATGTACCTGTTGCTCCATTCCCACAACGGTTGGTGCAACAGAAGGGGGGTAACCAATACAATGAGATTTTGGAAATGTTCAACAGAGTTAACATAAACATTCCATTTCTCGAAGCAATTAGACAAATACCCACCTATGCTAAGTTTCTGAAGGACCTGTGCACACAAAAGCGTAAGCTTCACGTGCATAAGCGTGCCTTTCTCACTGAGAAAGTGAGCTCCATAATCCAAAACAAGATTCCAACTAAGTTTAGAGACCCAGGTAGTCCAACAATTACATGCACCATAGGCGACCATGTGGTCGAAAAGGCGTTACTAGACTTAGGAGCCGGTGTGAATCTATTGCCATACTCTGTGTATGTGCAATTGGGCCTTGGGAGTCGAAGCCCACACTGTTACGCTACGGTTAGCGGACAGATCCGTGAGAATCCCCCGTGGTATTGTCGAAGATGTGTTAATCAAGGTTGACAAATTTTTCTTTCCTGTAGACTTCATAGTCTTAGACACTCAACCCGTGCAAAACCCAAGTAATCACATTCCCGTGATCTTAGGACGTCCTTTCCTGGCGACGTCCAATGCTATCATCAACTGTCGTAATGGTGTGTTGAAATTGTCCTTTGGTAACATGACCGTAGAGCTGAATGTTTTTAACACTAGTCAACAACCCATTGATTGTGATGATACCGATTTGCATGAGATTAACATGATCGAGAGTCTGATCCAAGACTCTTTGCCCGACATTTTGTCAGTGGACCCCTTGCAAGCATGTTTAGATAACTTTGACTTAGATCTCTTTGAGTCTAAGTACATTGGTGAAATTAACTCTTTGCTTGAATCGGTCCCACCCATGGATATTGCTAAATGGCAGAATGCAGTGGAACCACTTCCACTCTCTGATACCAAATCTGCCCCACCTCTTGACACACCACCTAAGCTTGATTTGAAACCATTACCTGATACCTTGAAGTATGCATTCTTAGGTCCTTCTGAGACTTTACCTGTGATTATTGCATCATGTTTAGACACGGAATAGGAAAGTAGACTCCTAGAAGTACTTCAAGAACATAAAGGTGCCTTAGGTTGGACCATCTCCGACCTTAAGGGTATAAGTCCCACTATTTGCATGCATCACATAAACCTTGAGGAGAACACTAAACCATCTAGGGAAATGCAAAGGAGACTTAACCCCAACATGAGAGATGTTGTCAAGGGTGAGATTCTGAAACTGCTTGACGCGGGTATCATCTACCCGGTCCCTGATAGTGGGTCAGTCCTATTCGGGTAGTACCCAAGAAGTCCGGCATTCTTGTTGTTCAAAACGAGATGAATGAGCTCCTTCCCACCCGTGTGACCACTTTGGGTGGCGAGTATGTATTGATTATAGAAAATCGAACACGGTAACCAAGAAAGACCATTTTCCCCTTCCCTTCATTGACCAAATCTTTGGAAAGGTTAGCCAAACATAAGTACTCTTTGCTTCTTAGATGGCTATTCAGCTACAACCAAATTCACATAGCACCCGAAGACCAACAAAAGACCACATTTACATGTCCTTATGGAACATTTGCTTATCGTCGTATGCCTTTTTGGGCTGTGCAATGCACCCGCTACTTTTCAACGTTGCATGATGAGCATTTTTTCCGACATGGTAGATAAGTTCCTTGAGATTTTTATGGATGATTTTTCTGTGTTTGGATCTTCATTTGATGAGTGTTTGCATCATCTCACATGTGTGCTAGTTAGGTGTAAGGAGAAGAGTTTGGTCTTGAATTGGGAAAAATGTCATTTCATGGTTAATTCAGGAATTGTTCTAGGGCATATCATCTCGGAAAAAGGCATAGAAGTAGACAAAGCCAAGGTAGATCTCATTCAACAATTGCCTCAACCTCGATCTGTGAGGGACATCAGATCATTTCTAGGCCATGCGGGTTTTACCGCCGATTCATCAAAGACTTTAGTAAAATTTCACGACCTTTGTGCAATCTTCTTGCAAAAGATGTTGCATTTGTCTTTGATGATGCTTGTAAGGAAGCGTGGGAGCAACTGAAGGCTCTCCTTACATCTGCCCCTATAGTCAGACCCCCTGATTGGTCATTACCATTTGAGATTATGTGTGATGCGTCCGACTATCTTTGTAGGAGCTACATTTTGGGCCAACGAGTAGACAAACTCCCTTATGTGATCTACTATGCTAGTAAAACACTTAATGATGCTCAATTGAATTATTCCACTACTGAGAAGGAGTTGCTAGATGTTGTGTTTGCATTAGACAAGTTTAGATCTTATTTGATAGGGTCTAAGGTCATCATTTATTCTGATCATGCTGCATTGAGATATCTTTTGTCTAAGAAAGATGCTAAGGCTCGTCTAATTCGATGGATACTCTTGCTACAAGAGTTTAACCTCGAAATTCGAGATAAGAAAGGGTCAGAAAATGTTGTTGCTGATCATTGTCTAGGTTGAATGTCGAATCTTATGATGAGTCCGAGTTGATTAGGGAATCATTCCTCGATGAGCAAAGCGATGCTTGTATCCGAGATGCCTTGGTTTCTTTGATATTGTGAACTACCTTGCTACGGGTAGAATGCCCTTGCATTGGTCTAAACAAGACCGTGCTAAGTTCTTGGCTGAAGTTAAACATTTCCTTTGGGATGACCCATATTTGTTTAAGTACTGCCAAGACCAAATCATTAGGAGATGTGTCCCAAATTCTGAACAAAGGGACGTCATCTCTTTCTGTCATGACCATGCATGTGGAGGCCACTTTAGTGCCAAGAAAACTGCTGCAAAGATCTTGCAAAGCGGTTTCTATTGGCCAACACTGTTTAAGGATTGCCATGCTTTTTGTGTTGCTTGTGACCGATGCCAGAAATTAGGAAGTATCTCTAGGAGAAACATGATGCCCTTACAACCTATTTTGATTGTTGAGTTGTTTGATGTTTGGGGTATTGATTTCATGGGACCATTTCCTAACTCTGAAGGTAAGTTATACATTCTTGTTGCTGTCGATTATGTCTCTAAGTGGGTAGAGGCCATTGCATCCAAAACCAACGACCATAAAGTTGTTCTTTCTTTTCTTAAGGAGAACATTTTCTCCCGTTTTGGAACCCCTAGGGCAATAATCAGTGATGGAGGTAGTCATTTTTGCAATAGACCCTTTGAATCACTAGTGCGCAAGTATGGAATCACTCATAAGGTTGCAACACCTTACTATCCTCAAACCAGTGGCCAAGTAGAAGTTTCTAATAGGGAAATTAAGCATATTCTTGAGAAGACCGTCAATCCTTCTAGGAAAGATTGGTCTTTGCGTTTAAATGATGCTTTATGGGCCTATAGGACTGCATACAAGACTCCCATTGGGATGTCTCCTTACTGGACTTGTGTACGGAAAAGCATGTCATCTACCCGTTGAGTTAGAACACCGTGCATACCGGGTGTGAAAAAGTTGAATTTTGATCTTGATAAAGTGGTACCCGTAGAGAAAACTTCAACTCAATGAGTTAGAAGAATTGAGAAACGATGCATATGATAGTGCCAAAACGTACAAACATAGGATGAAAGTGTTTCACGACAAGCGCATTTCTGCGCAAGTCTTTCACCCAGGACAGAAAGTTTTATTGTACAACACTAGATTGCATTTGTTTCCAGGAAAGCTACGTTCTCGATGGTCAGGACCATACGTGGTACGTACCGTTTTTCCCCATGGCGCTGTAGAAGTTGAAAACCCAGCAAACAAGAACATCTTCAAAGTCAATGGTCAAAGACTAAAACCATTTCTGGAGCATCTTCCACCAGAAGTTGAGACCGTTGACTTGGAAGACCCCATCTATGTGGACTAGACTAGTTCACTTTTGTACATACATATGGACTAAAAATCCATTCTCTTTCCCTTTTATTTTTTCTTTTTGCATATTTTTGATGTGTGCTAACCAACCTTTTTGTCTTGCGCTCGTGATTGTTTGCTTTCAAAGCATTCATCTTTCTATGGTTTAGCAACACCCTCTTGCATCCGGTAATCTCTTCCCTTTTCTCCTCTCAACATAGTTCTCTTGGTATGTGACTGTTTAAATTCTTTGTATCCGTCGACACATTGAGGACAATGTTTGATTTAAGTTTGGGGGTGTGATTTGCATATAGAGTTTTTAGTCTTTTTGTTTTACTTCATTTAAAAAAAAAAAAAAAAAAATCGAAAAAACTCAAAAATTTGCATAAAAACCTCCAACTTTTAGAGATTTTAGAGTCACTAGCATGCTTCTAGCTATGTTTACATAGAGAGTCTGACCGAAATAACAGAACTTGGAAGTACTGGAGAACGCAATCGGGTTCCTTAGTTGATTAGAGCGTTAAAGTTGGATTTAACCATACCGGGGGGCGAATTAGGTGATGTTTAGATATTCGGTAGTAGAGTTGTGATCAACCATAGTGGAGACTACCCATTTTACATCAAGCGAGGTACCGACCTTCACTCTTTGTGACTTTCTAGAAAAGCTGTTAGAGTGTGTGTCACCGTACGTCAATTCCGGGTAGGAATGGTGAGCTACCCAACTTCGCACCACTTTCAGCACTATTTTTGATCTCTTGAGTGCTAATTCCGTCAACCATGAGGGTGACGTCTAAAGATGAAAACTCCTTCTAAATATCGATTTGCCGTTAGCATCACTCTCTCTCTCAATCAACAGATCCATAGAAACACATCATCGTCAGCAAGCGGAGCATTAGCAGAATATTTGAAGAAAAGTTGAGATAGTCCAAGGTTACATACAACAAAGAAAAGAAAACAAGATGAGAATTAATGAAATTTGTGAAATCAAGACAATACAAGTTATGGAAATTGAGTGATATAGTCCTTCATCCATGGAGTTAGTAGTTTTACTGTTTTTATTTTCAATTAATGTATATAGTAAATTTAAAAAAAAAAAAAAAAAAAAAAAAAAAATCATCAAAAATCAAAAAAATATTATAGTTTACTTTTGATACCACCATGGTAAAAGAGAAAATTCCAAGTAACAAGGAAATTTGAGTAGAAAAATTAAAATTTGTCAAGTTTTTGTGAAGTTTAGAAGTTCATCATCAACATTTGAAGACCAAAGACTGAAGACGTTTCTATGGTTCTTATGAGAGAGTGATATTAATTGCCGATCGGGTGAGAAGTGAGTGAGTACTCCCATCCTTGCTAATGGTTGATTTCCTTTCTTAGAGATCATCAGAAAAAGATTCTTTTGTCCACACCTTTGTGGAGTCTCCAGAAATTATTTCGGAAGGTTATCCTTCTTACCTACAACGTGTGCAGGAATTCTCTCTTTATTCCTGCCTGCACACATGAGAGACTAAAAAGCGGTCTTTTTGAGTGCAATTATCATAAAACCCTAATGGTGAGGCAGAAGTCGAGGCTTATGATCACAATCGAATCCGAATTCTTTCATATGGTATGGTTACTTCTCGCTCAGCACTTAAGGATGAGAATGCATTCTTTAGTAGTTCTAACTTCCTGTTACTAGCATGCAGAAACTCTATGTCCTCATAGCTCCTTGGATGCTTGAGACTCTTTTACACTCTGAAGTTGGAGAAGGTTTTGTGGGTACACCTCTGGTAAACCCTCACGAGACTAAAACTCGTCCACTAGGGACACCTAGGGGTTTAAAGGCTTAGTGCATACGCTAAATGCATTCGAGAGACTGCGACATGGGTATAGTTAGGATTTCCTAATTTTCTGTTTCACTTGAGGACAAGTAAAATTCAAGTTTGGGGGTATTTGATGAGTGCCAAATATTGCATATTTATACACCTTTTTATTGGCATTTTACTCATCTTTTGTGCTCATAAATCAGATATTATCCCAGATTCTGTATTTTCTTTGTTTTCAAGAATAAATATTTGTATTAATTAATTTTGTGTTTTTAGGTAATAAATAAAGCTCGGAGAATCTGAGGAGCCAAAGGAGCAGATAATTGGAGACAAGCTTTCCGTTTTTGCGTGGCTACTCTCTCTCTGTCTTCTGATGGTTTTCTTTTCAGGTTTTTTAGGATTTTACTGTCGGGTACGGAAAGTAGCTGCAAATGTTTTCCCAATGCAATTTCTAATGATTGTCGTGCCATGGAGAAATTGGTAAAGCTCTTTGTCTCTTTTCAAATCTTAGTGTATTCATATTTATGATGGTGAAAGTATTGTTGTCAAGAAGTTTGCGCTGAACATATAACTCTTTTACTCTGGAATATATACCAAAATCACAATTGCTACTAAAATTTCATTTTCTTTTTCTCGGTTGGACTCAGATATTAATCTCTGTTCAGGCCCATAACAGCAAGTGGAAATGCCAAGCTCTAGTGGGAAGTCAAAATTCAGCCCGATAAGTGTTGAATTCCACTAAGCGCTCAACATTTTTGTTGAATATGAGATGGAAACAACACTGGCACTCCAAATGTTTTGGCGTCCCAAAAATTGCCAAATGGTTTGGCGTCCCAAAAGTTCTAGAGACGCTAGGAAACTTTTTATGGAAATTCAAATGTCAAAATGAATTAAACCACTGGATTCATAGTTTCGTTGATCATCTAACGGTTGATTTTATATTTATGCATATTTATCTAACCGGCATATCATGCATTTTCAATTTTAGCATTCATTGCATTCTGGACAGCTTGTTGTTACTACTCACTATTGGAAACATCTTCCACCTAGTGTTCTAAAATTAAATGTAAACTCTTCTTTTCATAAGGTTTTTATGTTGGAGCAAAAGGAGACTTAAAAAGAGTGGTTCATGCTCATCAAGCAGAGACCTTGGATGCTTTTTAAGCTATGAAGTGGTTTTCACTTTTTAAGCATAAATATAAAATATGCATAAATATTTTTAAGCATAAATATAAAATATGCATGTTCGATTCAGAGGTCAGAGGAAGACAAGGCACATCAGAGCAGGTTTGGGTCATCAGTATAGTTGTTAGTTGATATTTTTTGGAGTATAAATTGTTGTTTGTGATGAAAGAGAAACAGTCAGTCTTAGAGTTTGTTTAAGGGTTTGAGTCTTTGCAATTGTAATTTGATTTTGCTTTTAATTTCTGCATCATGTTCTAAACACTTAGCTAGAGTGTAGATGAAACCACTAATGCTTATTTATAAGCGGATTTGGTTATCAAAGATACATGTATAGGTGAGAGGAAAAATAAAAGTACCTGCTTACTGCAGACGAATTGGAATAGTCAAATTCGCATACTGTGTTATATCCAGACAATGGTTTAATTATGTTAGAGATAATTAGAGTTAGGGTTTTCACCAAACCCCCATGCATGTTCGATTCAGAGGTCAGAGGAAGACAAGGCACATCAGAGCAGGTTTGGGTCATCAGTATAGTTGTTAGTTGATATTTTTGGAGTATAAATTGTTGTTTGTGATGAAAGAGAAACAGTCAGTCTTAGAGTTTGTTTTAGGGTTTGAGTCTTTGCAATTGTAATTTGATTTTGCTTTTAATTTCTGCATCATGTTCTAAACACTTAGCTAGAGTGTAGATGAAACCACTAATGCTTATAAAAAGTTAATTCATTGTCAAATTTCTATTCTTCTCTGCTATGAATTGTAATAGGGTATTAGCTAATTGTTGAACTAATTTGCTTGTGATAGAGTGTACTATAGAAAGACACTTTATACTAGGAGTTAATTAGCGAAAGCAATTAGTAAAATTCCCACCAGAAGCTTCCAATGGGAGTGTAGGAATAGAATTTGTGTGTATTACCTTAGTATAGGTTTAGGAGGTGAATTCCATCACTCTAGTGCCACCAACCTTCTGTTATAACAATTTGTGCTTATCAATTCCTTAACAATTTGTGCTTATCCCTCAGATTACTTTGTTACAAACATGAGGGACATAAATACACTGCCAGTGAATATATGTTTTACATGAAAGAGAAGAAATTTTCCATGTTAAAGGTGCCATGATAAAGGAACCTTGTTATTTATAAACAAAACTAAACCCTTTACTTAGCCAAGTCTGTTCGCAGATTGTATATTTCTGGAGTATGGTGGCATGCTCCACCATTTGATCTCCAATCCAAAATGGCTACTGAGGTAACATATTTCTCTAATATATAATAAAGTCTTTGTGCTTTGAATAAGAGAGGGTATTAATGAAATTAATGACACTATCTCCCCTTTCTTTTAGAAGCCAGTCGGTTTAATTTAAGAAATATCCTTGGAGGTTGAATATCCATAGACCACTAAAATGAGGGGTATGTATCCAATTAGGCCAACCATATGGCTCTCCAATATTCAAGATTTAACCTAAAATGTGTGGCATTACTTGATTCAAGCTAGTGTTCAATAGACTGCTTGAACGTGATCTTGAACCAAGTTTGTTGCTCCCAATGAGTGGGTGCAAAAATATTTTACTTTTTACTCCTAACTATAGGGCTCGTTAAAATATGAATCATTAAATTCGATTTTATGAGTCAAAATTTAACGACTCGTCTACTTGCGCCAAACTATTGAGTGCATTGATCATGAACTATCAGATCCTTTTTATAAATTAAAATCTAACAGTTCAGATGTTGGCGTCCAACCATTATGGGCACCAATCTTAAATTATCATAGTGGAAAAGGATAGTATCAAACCAAGTGTCGGCAACTTGAATCTTGAATTTGGAGAGCCATCTTAGTTAGCCTTAGAGAGTAATTGTCGCTCCAGAAAAACCATAAAAAAATTTAACGGTCACAATTATGTGTCATGATCCTTAAGGCCCATATGATGCACCTATTTTAACAACATAAGCAAAAATAAGAAGTGTTTTCTTTGGCGTTTTAATGTTATTACAACCATTGTAACAGAGCCAATCAATTTTTTTTCTGACACCCTTAGACTTGAATAACACAATAATGTGTAGACTCCCAGTTACTGGGCAAATGATGCTTTAGGAGAGACAACAGAGCTACATCAATAGCTAAGCCCCTGATTTTAATGCTCATCACCACACCCATATCAGTCAAAAGTTGTCTTCAACTTGGAAACAAATGAAAAAAGAAACTTAGATCGAACTATGGGAGGAGAATAACTCTTGAAGTGGTGTCGGGCCTTCTTAAATAAATACTAATGTAAAAAGTGAGAATCAAATGTTTGGCACTCTCCTCATTCTCTCTTACTGTAATGGCATTGGGTTTGATATATCCAATAAAAATAATAATTTAAAACCCACTTTATAATTACCTTAAAAAATAAGGAAAGTCATTTGAATATGATATCATCATATAAATGATTTTAATCGCATAAATATCTTTGTACGTAAATATATGATATAGTTTTCATCAAATGTGAATGCTTCTCCCCTTTTCTCCAAGCAGTGCCTTTTTACGATTTTCTCATACAAAAACACAAACTTACTTTGTTAGAGTTGTTATAATGGAAGATCAAACTGAAAACGCGAGGGTACAACAACCGAACCCAACTTTTTCGTTCGGAAATCTGTATGGACTAAACTCCAACATAATCCCGAGAGTAACAACTTAATGAAACTCAATCAAAGAAAAATATGCTTTATCTCTTTATCAACATAATCAGTAATCAAACAAATATGAGTCCGTGAACCTGATTGGTGTGAGAATAACTTGGATGGTACAAAGACCAATATCCAAGTATCAATCAAGTTCTATCCAACAAACAAGGTCGGATTTATCAACTGTGATTGATCAACGCACAACCTGTGATATTTCAATTATATAAAGAAAATATAATGCGGAAAAGAAATAACACAGACACCAGCAATTTTGTTAAAGAGGAAACCGCAAATGCAGGATAACCTCGGGACCTATTCCAGACTTGAACACCACATTGTATTAAGCCGCTACAGACTCTAGCGTACTACAAGTTAACTTCGGGCTGGAATGTAGTTGAGCCCTAACCAAGTATCACACTGATTAAGGTACAGTCGCATTCCTTACGCCTCTTGAATCTCGCAAGATCCTGCGCACTTGATTCCCCTAGCTAACATCCTTTGTAGCCCAGGAGTTGCTACTACCCAAAGTCGAAGACTTATAAAAAAATTTGTCTCCCACAGATAAGTCTATTCCTTTTTGGTTTCCGTATTTAGAAAAAGATCAAGGTGAACATGAAACACAACTAATAATCTGGCCTTATGTCTCCCGAAGAGCATCCTAGAATATTAGTCATGTCACAATAACCCATCAGAGATAAATCTCGAGATAATCGTAGAGAAAATTAAACTCAATACGATATAATATAAGATCAGGATACGCAACCATAGAAAAAATAGTTGGACCTGGCTTCACGAATCCCAAGCGAAGTCTTTAAGTCGATAAACCTAGTAATGGTTTTCAGAAGAACTGGAAACCTAGGTTAAGAGAGAATCGACTCTAGTTTGCAACTAGGACACACGGAAGTGTCGGGATTAGGTTTCCCAAATGCTAGAGTTTCTCCTTATATAGTCTTTCAAATCAGTGTTGCTTACAATCAAAGCTAAGATATCTTATTAGCAAAGCAATCAATGTTCACCATTAGATTAAAACCTGACTTAAGATTCAAGATAAGTTTGCTTAGAAAAAAAACAATCATTCTACACCCTTAGATGGTTTAACTTGATACACACAAATGAAATATACGTATATTCAGATATGAATGAACCGTACCTAAATGTGTATAATGAGTTGGCTCAATAACAGATAACCGAAGTTAGCCATATGAACACTTTTAGCTAAGCTATTTTCATCAATCACTTCTAGATTCAATCTGATAATCAACCAATTTTATAGATGATCAAATGTATCTAAATGTGTTCTAAGAGAGTTGTTCAAATGTTCAATATTTCATGGAAATATATGTGAAGCATTTTAAATATATTCGGCTTGGTTTGTATGTGTACAAATTATGTATACAAGAACCAATTCATGAACGTAATGTCACGGTTTGCAAACCAAGTTCGCATACCTTAAAGGCATTGAAAATTCAGGGACTTTAGTTGGCAAACAGAGTTCACAAATGAACCTGAGTTCATGAGTATAGACAATTTAGTTTTCATACAGAGTATGTGAACAAGTTGTCATACTTGCCGATTTTGGAACCTAACCATTGAGTTCGCAAACTGAGTTCGCGAACCACCGTTCCGGGCCTTACCTATTTTTGCCATTCGAAAACTACAGTTCCGGACCCATGCAGATAAACTCGTTTGCAAACATTGTTCGCAAACAAGAGTTCCGGACCCAACTAATATTTCACAGTTCGCATACTGTGTACGCATACTATGCTATATCCAGACTTTGGTAGTAGTTCTAAAACTCTTGATAATCGATTTGAAACATCCTTAGAAGAAATACAATGGTAATCTTACACATACCACTAGCTTCAAGTAATTTTCAAATGATTATTTGATCAATACGAAACATCCCAAGTTAACATCAAATGATTGTCTCACACAAATCATGTAAGATGTTCAAGGTAATTTCCACATGATCGTCTTGACTTAATATTTAGTTTCCAACAAATGAATTGTTCACAACTAAAGTTTTCAAGTAGATGATGAAGCATTCTAAGTTTTAAACTCATATTTCGAGAATTATATTAACGATCTAGATAAACTCGAATAGAAATTTCAATGTGTATAACATAAAGTATATATAGCTATACGACTTAGTCTCATTAGTAGATGAAATTGAATATACTTCTGAGTGATAGATAGTTTTTAGTCTCCACATACCTTTTGTCGTCGAAGTTCCTCCAAAGTCTTCAGTAGATCCTTTTCTTCAAATGGTGAATGTCGTGAATGTCGTGAAGCTCAACTACACACTTCTATCCTAATCCGAGACATAGCTATAAGTAGACTAGAAATTAAGATAAAGTTTTTATCAACTAAATTTGACAACAAGCTTGAGATAGCAACGCTTGCGAGTTCGACCGAGCAATGCTCTAACACAAACAACTTGAGTTATGTAAAAGAAACTCTAAAATACTTTAATATTGTGGGATCGACAAGCTTAAATGGGTGTGCTAAAGATTCGTTGTTGGATAGCTATAAAATCAACTATGTCGTTTTGGATAACTTGGTACCTATCATTAATTTGTTACAGATATCTTCTCTTTGCATATCCATAATCTCGCACATATTGGATATATATCCTCATCTTAAAAGGTCTCGGGTTCAACCCTTCCGGCTTTGAAATATTCACGCCTTGTTTCATTGTACCATGTTTTGATATGACCAAATCTTCACTTGAGTTAAATGATGTCATGCTTGTATGTAGAGGTATAAAGTGAGTTAGAAAGAGTATATGATGAAGTGATCTTTGTAGAGTATATGAAAAATCGGTGTATGTATTTTGGTGGAGAAAACAAGTATATCATAGGATGGTGCCAAGAACTAGCCGTTGTGGGAGTAAATCAATGGAGTTGTACTTGCAAAATTTTGAATTTTGAATACTTCGACATGGTTTACTTTAAAATGACAACTAGTATCAATCGTCATGATCGTAATATTAACATCATACCAACTAATACGATGTTTTCATCCAGTAAAGAGTCAAATTTAAGCAAAGTTGGTCGTCATAGTTAAAGTTTCATAAAATGACGACTATCAAAAATTCTTCAAGGTAGTAAATTTGTTATCACGAAGACTAAAATCATATTTTCTTACAAGAAAAACTGATATTCATCTACCAATGGTCGGCATGATAATTATTTTACAAAATTACGACTACAGATTGTTCGTCATGCATGCTCGTAATGTTAACACCTTGACGACCTATAGGATGTTTTCATTCATGAAAGATTCGAGTTTAAGCAACTTTGGTCGTCATGATCTAAGTTTTGATAACATGATGACTAATCCAGGATCATCGGGTTCGTATTCTTAATACTGTGACGACACATGTAGCTACACAAATTGTATTGTCATGGTCGTCAATCTGCACCTAAACCACTTTGCTCTTGAAAAAACAAAAGTGAGCAAACCACATTCAACTACTAGAAATAAAACAAAGTTGATGTTTCGATTACAAGCAAACATAAAGATATTTTGTCCAAACATAAAGAACCTTAATACAATTGTCTAAAAAGTACAACACAACATCTTCTCATTCACTACCACGACCACCAGCACGACCTCGACCCCAACCTCCTTTAACAGCATCGCTTCGTTGGCTTCCCTGGGACCCACCTCCATGACTATGGGGCCTCTTCAGTTCAAGACTAATTACTATGGAATATTTCGGTAGCATCTTCATTATCAACATTGCTAACAAAGTCAATGTGCTTAACTTGTTCTTCAACCGACAAAATATCTCCTCTATCTCTCGCGCAACACATAATCTTCACAAGGGTCTTCAAATTTTCCTTTTATTTTTAGTTAAACAATAAACGATCGATAAATTTATTCAGTATTCTACATGAATCTCAAAACAATAAGAGAGCCACGGTACTTACAAAAATTTTAAAACTCGTTGTTGAGTCTTTCACGGTGTTCTTCTTCTTCCGAGCCGGTTGAAAATTTTGTTCCCGAATTATACGAGGATGAGCAACGTGAGAGCCCCGCACCATGAAAATTTTATGAGCTTCATAACCGTCGGTCACAAGTTCCAAAAGGATCACATCAAGTCTACGATAACGCCTCTCATCCCGGTAGTTTCTGTCTTTGGAGAATAAACTACCTCAATAGTTCTTTGGGACGTGCTACACTCCTCCCTTTCCACTTTAAAGAATGGTTCATCACTGGGATTGGGTTCTTCTTGAACATAACTAAGTTGCCGCATATATTATCCGAGAAGGATCGTACATTGAAAATCCATAGGGTAAAAACAAGGGACCATTGAAAAATGCCACTTAATCCAACCTTACAAGTATGTGGTCTTTTCTCTACCCGATATAGACCGAAGATTATCTCATCTGCAGTCATGTTGTCTAATGCAACTCACATGTTGATCAGATTTTGAGGCATAGCCTTCTCATGACAACCGATGAATTTGTACTTGCGTCTTCTAGGTTGGTCATTCGAAAAGTCATCCTTGATTTCGATGTTGGAATTGGCCTTCACCAACGACGAAAAGTGCTCGTATATCCAAATGTATGCCAACGTAAGGTATGGAAAGAATTCATTGTAACTACACAATCCGGCAAATATAAATGACAAAGTCAATTGAATTACCTTGAATAGACTTAGATTCCCATTCACAATCCGACACTCTTTTTTATTTAACTTTTAACCAACTGGCATTAGCCCAGTTGGTCAGGGGCTAGACTCCCAACCTATAGGTTGCGGGTTCAATTCCCACTACTGATCGGAAAAAAAATAAAAAATAAAATAAAATCCTGGAGCCTTTGTCAACTCTATATTTAAGTGACCAACCACCACAGTACCCCGTGAATACTTATGCACCTCATCTAGGGGATATAATAGTTGGAGATATTTTCCCTCGACCTTGTTTCCGGCACTATCGAGGAAGACAGAGTTGGCCAAGATGTATAGCAAATAAGTGGTCGTAGTTGCCCTGACCCACACTTCTTCCACACTTCCTTCATTTTCAAAAATATCAGTGTTGTCACTGTATGTGTTCCTCAACATCTTTAGATTCAGCTTCTTGTTTCTATAACCGGCCTTCATCACAAACATAGAATCTCAGCATTGCCACAGTAGAGTAGATTCGAACTAGTTTTTGTATCCGAATAGCACATGTCCACCATCTTCGGGTTACCCAAGGAGTGGGTCACCTGGATTTTCAGTCTTCTTTATGTGAGGGGGCGGCATGTGGCAATCAATAGGTTTATTAGGTTTGATGTCCTTCTTTGCCGTTGAACCTTCTGCTATTTGTTCAACCTGAACCCCTTTTTTCTGGACCATTACCTTGTTCAGGAAGTTCATTTTCTTTATTATATTTTTTTTAAGGACTTCATCTTCTCTATCATCTCTATCATCATGAATCCCATCATCATACTCGTCATCAGTATGTTAATGAGGAATAATCAATGAGGAATAATCGACGATGAATACAAATTGTTCGAAAACAATGGAGAGGTCGTTATGGTAGAGGAAGAACGAGACGATGAAATGAAACTGATGTTGGCACTGGGTTAATTTTAATTAAAATTTGTCAAGGGTGATTTTGTAACTTTCTCCATTTGTGAGACCCCTCATCCTTACTCCCAAGTCCACTTAAATTTCTGTACAGGTTTACCCCAATTGGGGAGTATTTTCCAGGGCCATAAGAATAATTAATTGTAGGCGTGGAAAGATCCAGCTAAAACATCTCTACTACTAAACATATAGATACACATGGACCCAAATCAGTTGATAGTACAGGGAGGGAGTGAGTGGGGGTAAAAATAAGCTGTAACAAACAGAATTCCTGTTAGCCCAGGCTGTAACAGCAGAGTATAACACAATACAATCTTGAAAATTCAGATCAAAAACAAAAATCCTAAATTAGGAGGAAATATCTCCTAACTTGACATCATGACTTGGTCGCTTGATTGAAGTGCTTGGCTAGCAAAAAATCTGACATCCACATCTGGGTCCTCACTCAGCTCAACCAAACATGGACGAATTGTCTGCTCCACCACCTGAGACACGTGATCATCAATCATCATCAGATAAACAACAGATATATTATTTGTTCTCTAAAAGACCGACTTGCTGTAGGATAATATAGGTAAAGAGATGGACAATCAGAAAATGCTTATAGTTAGCAACACTCACGGATTGATCAACTATGGGAATCAGTGACTGCAACACCTTAGCTACATTGAATTTGATGTTGGGTACCCTGAAAGGAAAGAAGCATTGAACAAGTAACAAGTAAATGAAAGTTGTTCATTTTGTTCGCGAAAATATTATAACGCACAACAAAATTAAGAAATTGGTAAAAACCTTATTTCATTTACCTATCCTTGGAGGCATCCACAATCAACGGCAAAAGTTTTGAGCATGTAATTTCTGAGCCCATGACTGGAGCAAGTAGAGATATTGCATGTATAATTGTCATACGGTATAGATAATGTGGGTTTTTTATCATCTCCAAAACCTGTCAGAAGATATCTCAGCTCATTTATCCACACACTAGTAAGAAAAACACTTTCTGAAGACAGTCTCTGAGTGACATAATTGACGGCAAGAATAGAGTTAGAAACACAACAAACTCGCAACCAACCTGTGGAATAATGTGTTGCATTGCCCAATCTGGCCCAAATTCCTCAGCGAGGCGTTTTAAGTTATTTGCAGCTGCATCACGAATCGAATATACCTGCATTTAAAAAATGATAAGGAATACTAGCCAGGCGTGATGAACAAGGTAGTTACATGATATTGTACAACTGGGTCTATAAGTTAATCCCCAGAAAAAGTTAAGTAAAATATAAGAATCAATCCCAAAGGTTAGAACAATACAAGAGAATAACAAATAAAACGATAAAAGATCAACAAAAAACAAAAAAATTATTGATGTATCTTGTATAGTTTTGCACGCAATAGACCAGTTGACGAACCTTATCTTCTAACCACTGCATGCAAAGCGCACCAAGTTTATCATCAAAGAATCCAACACCCAATTGACTTGCCAATAAGGGGATATACTCTATTATGGCAAGACGAACTCTCCAGTGTCTATCCTCTGCTAGCTCAACAATGGCTGGTAACAACGACTGGGACAATAGATCAATTCCAATCACCTGCAAGGACAGCACAGCAAAACTCCTGAATTGCCGAAAAGAGCAAAAGAGCATAAACTAGGAATAGACTATCTAAAATCCATTCAGCATTGAAGCCATTCTCCCTAATTGTTCTTAATGAAGAAATCAAAACATATGAAACTCCACAAGAATAACAGACACCAAAGTAAAGCTACAAAAACCACCAGATGTGGAAGAACTGCAAAGAAAAACAGTACCTAAAAAACAAGACAAAATTATGGCACCAAAAAAATAAATTTAGAGGCTCCAAACCCCCAAAAGTGGAGTTAAAATGAGATTTCAAAACACCCCACCTGATTGACTTGATCAAGCTTGCTAATTATGTTGAGGCGGACGTCAGGGAATTCGTCTTTTAGGAGAGAAAGAAAAATTGGAAGTAGTTGCTCAATTGTAGCATCCTGCACCAATCACAAACACTCATGTTTAACAGTTGATGTGAGTTAATTTGAGAATTATGCATTATCGATAATTAAGGAGATTGAAACATTAACTGAAGAGTAATCATGGTTTAAGATATTCTAATAATCAGCGACAAATGACATTCTCTAATAGAAGGGAAAACCTAGGGAAATCGACTATCGCCACAAGGACAAAAACCAGCGCCAGAAAAAGCAAATCTGAAGATATTTTAGTAACAAAATACCAAGCACATGAAAAAATACAACAAACAATGTATGTTACTGTATTTTCCAACAATAGTACAGTTGTTTGACAAACAAAAAAACAGAATGAGATGTATTTATTAGGCGAAACCTCAGAGAAGGATGAGTTAAAATTATAAATGAATGATCGGTGGGCTTATTATCATTATATTTATTAGACAAAAGGACAAGTACTTCAACGTTGATTGTTTTACATTCTCACCTTTCCTAATACTGGTGCCATTCCCATTATCACAGAAGCCAAAGCAGAGCGAACATGTTGGGAAGAATCTGATGACAATTCCTACATGGAGTAACATGACTTAGTTAGCAGGGTGGAGCAGTGAATCGCTGGTAAGCAGTAATAACAACTAAGTATAAAAACAGAAAAAGAATTGTGTGTCACAAGAATATGTACCTTTACACAAGGAAGAATATGCTGAATTGCAAGTTGTGGATTCAAGATTCGGCAAAATTTTGTCACTTTTCCAGCAGCTGCTATTCGTACTTCAGCCTCATTATCCCGAAGTAGCCGAACATATGCTGGAACCAAATCCGTTCTTCAGATTTTGCAATTGCCATCGATGATAACATTCACAGAGATATTAGAAATGTAAACAAGTGTTAGTCCAAAACCATCCAGATTATAGTTAAGTAAATCCAAGCCACGGAATTCACTAGACAGAGGGAATTACTTGGTAGGTTCTGGCCCAACAGCTTCACAAAGCTCATATAATTGATTGGCAACCATATAGCGGACACGCCAAGACTTATCCTGTTAAAAAAAAAAAAAAAGTAAACAAAGTTCAGGTTTCAAACACTACCATCAGCTGTATATCTGAAGGTTAGGAGTTACAAGCTATTGGTCAAGTGCCAAAAACTATATTGTTGAAAAAGAAGTTCTGATCAAATCCTAAATAGAAAAGATTCTCAACCTCGGTTGCCAATAGAAACTCTATTAGTGGGCTTCACACCACACCAGAATCGTTCTCGGATACACACAAAGGTAAATATGGATTTCAATGAGTAATTTCACCAGTTCATCTTAATTGGTCATACAGCTCTTGCAATACCTCTTCCTAAGTCTCTCACTAGGACCAGGTTGTAGATAAAATCAGATTTCGCTCACATATCAAATTGTGCAAGTTGACACACTTCTTTTCGAATGTTGGATCACAAAAGATAGAGATAAATGAACTTCCAAATAAGAACCCATTTCATATTCTATGCAACAAAGACATGGGTGCCTGTATACGTCGCGGACACGAAGAACCATAGCTAACCAGGGACTTGGCTATACACATACACATTTGCTCTCAGTAAAAAAATTTCTCTGTTATTTGGTTATAGTTGATTTTCTTAAAACGTAGATAATACCAACATAAAATACACATAAATATGCAATATATTAACTCATGTTTATGTTTCGCGTTCAGACATAGTTATCAGTAAGCCCAAAGAACACAGCATCTGACATACACACCAGAAATGCAAGTAACCCGTGTAGTGTTCGAAGTGTCTCACATGGTGTCCAAGTATACATGGCAAAACCTAGAAAGTGGAGTGCCCTTTAACCTTGATAATAGTTGATACTCAGTATTTGACCCTAAGAAAAATCATTACAGCTGAGGTAGAACAAGAGGGGTTGCAATTTAAGTATTCTTTTTAACAATGGATTGTGATAATGTTCTCAATGCATAGAAGTTTCCCTCGTAACGAAGAAGCAGATCAATATACAATCATAAACTTAAGAAATATAAAACCAAAAATCACGATTATCAAGGCGTCATGCAGAAGAACCAATGCTATCCATTAGCAGAAGCCAAACCAGAAAAAGGAATAGACAATCCAAGAGTAATGGATAAAAATCACAAGCATACCTGTGAAAAATTAACAATAACTGGGAGGATGTGAGCCACACAGTCTTGAGGTTCCAAAAGTTTTCCAAGTGCTGCGCAACCCTCGACAGCCAATAGTCGAACAGAATCTTGATCTGTAATAAGAGAATTTAATGCACAATTGGTAATTTTAAAGCTATTCTTTTAATAGTACTGATTGAAACTAACATAAGACACCGGAATTGGATCCAGCCTTGTCAAAAGAACAATGTCAACATTGACCAGTTGCAATACATCAAGATTTGCGGGTAACAGTATTTCCAAAAAATAACAAGTGTGAAGAGATTTCCATACCATCCTGTGTCAAATCGTCAAATATTGACATGATATCACTTTTCAAATGAGTTTGTTCAACTGTTGCAGCAAATTTTCCCAAGTTGGACGCAGCGGATCTCCTGACCATTGGCATGTCATCTTGACACAACTGGCTGTATATAGACCTGAGTTCTGTCTTCAACATTTCTGGAGCACTAGGGTAAGCAATGGGAAACAAGCCGCACGAAGAAACTCGAGCTGTAAACCACTCCCCGCCTGCCAGTCTCTGAAAGAAGAGAAAAAAGACATGATAAATGAAATTAATTATAGCAAGACAAGAAAAACAGCAATCACGTATAAATATCAAAAAAAGGCAAAGAGAAATGTAACCTTCACTAAAGGAGTAAACCAATCAACTAAATCACTCTCCTTCATTTGAGCTCCAATTCTACATAAAGACTCAACAGCTTTGTCTCTAACACATGTTTCTTCAACAGTACAAAGAGTCTCTAAAGGAGGTAGCAAAACATGAGCATATTCAACTCCTCCAACATAAGGTATAAAAACCCCTAATTCTTCAGCCATTGCAAGAAGTACTTCATCATCATCATCATTGTTTTCACTAAGAAATGGAATCAATTCCTTTCTTGTTCTATCTTCACCGAGAGCTCTTGCTATTGTAGAAAGTCTACGGATGGAGTTCAAACGTAGTTGAATGTCTTCATTTTTTAACTCATCTATCAAAACTGCAATTGGATACAGTGGTTCATCCACCATAGCCATTCTATCTCACCAGATCTAATGAGTATTTCTCTGCACAAACATCAAATAGATACAGATCATATATATTTTATGTTCATAGATTTGAATGAAATTTTACTAGATCCGATATATAAAAAGAAAACCTAAATCCAAATATTCCTTAATTTACATTTTCGATAAACCAGAGACAGAGAGAGAAAGAGTACCGGTGCCGGTCAGATTTGAAGTTGGCAGGCGATGGACGAATTTCAGAGAGAGAGAGGGAGCACCAATGTGATGCCTGAATGTGTATGATAGAGAAAAACGGAACAAGAGAAAGTTTGGGGATATATTTGGTTCAGGAAAAAGACTCGAGCACTATCAACTGGGGAAGGAAAAAGGGATCGGGCTTAACAGGTGATGACGATAAGGGGTATCAAGCTTCTAAGGCCCACTAGATTGGCTCAACAATAGTTAACCGAAGTTAGCCATATGAACACTTTCATATCAACCTCATTCATTTTAACCATAACTAGTTCAAATGACTCAAATGAAACTAGTTCTAGAGTTGTTCAATTGCTTATATTCTAATAGAAGTATACAAGATACAATTGAAGCAAAATCGATTTTGATTCACATGAATCAAGTCATGAACATTATAGCCACGGTTTGCAAAAGATTGCA
The DNA here is from genome assembly GCA_023531295.1 of Papaver armeniacum. NCBI lineage: Eukaryota > Viridiplantae > Streptophyta > Magnoliopsida > Ranunculales > Papaveraceae > Papaver > Papaver armeniacum. The sequence goes on from JAJJWW010000123.1 coordinate 255,544, forward strand.
TTCCTTATTATATAAATGTATTAGTTCATGAAAAAACCGATTATAGAACATCATCCACTTAGGTACGTACGGGTATGCGTACCTAAGTAGTCGGACCAAATTTGGGTTTCGCCAGTACGCGAACTGGTACGCATACCATCCAAACTCAGCGGAAATTCCCGGACCTGAACCTTACGCCAGTACGTGTACCGGTTTGTATATCAGGTACCCGGGCTTTCTCAAAACCAACAAGTATGCATACGGGTATGCATACCATGGTTCCCGGACATGGATTACATATATGCAAGCATGCATACTATGCTTAAATCTAATTGTTTAAAACTCTCATTTCAACCATTGAAACATTCTCGGAAGACGGGAATAGCCGTCTCACACAAACTATTAGCTTCAAAGAAATTTTCAAGTGATCGAATGATCAATACGAAACATTCCAAGTCTACATCAAATGACTGTCTCACACAAATCATGTAAGATGTTACCAGACGATTTTCACATGATCATCTTTTGACTTTCGTCAAGAATATAAGATGAACTTGGTTAAAGCGAAAGCTTACCAACACATATTTCGAGAAATATGTAAGCGATTTAAACTTAGCTCGAAATATCAAATGTGTATAAATGAAGTCTATATAGCTATACGACTTTGGTCTCAAATAGGAGATAGAGTAGATAGACTTTTGAGTGATAGATGTGTTCAAGTCTCCACATACCTTTTGTTGATGAAGTTGAAAATACGAGGGTACCCAAATATACCACAATCTTAAACTTTTCCACCTATAAGTCCTCTTACCGAAAGTGATTGTTTATGGACTAAGTCGAGACAATACAACGAATCGGTATTCACACTTTGTGTGATCGTTTATGGATACGAGATCGAGACAATACAACAATCAAAGTGTGATTACTTGATAATAGGTTCGGACTTAACCAAACTCTATGGGATCACTATCAAGTAATACGGAGTTAACGTTTGTGTAATTTACTTTAAATTATAATAACAACAATTATAATTGCGGAAAACAAAAGTAAATGACACAGCAATATTTTGTTAACGAGGAAACCGCAAATGCGTAAAAACCCCGGGACCTAGTCCAATTGAATACTCTCAAAGTTAAGCCGCTATACAAAATCAACCTAACTTCGTATAGTTGAGACCAAGCAACTAAACCTATAGTTCACCTAGTTTCTTCAGTATCCTGCGCTCCGACATTCAATAAGTGCACGACTGGAACAATTCCTTTGGTTCGTATTCCAAACAAGTAAAGGAACAACAAATGTTTCAGTAACAACTCTATCCAATCTCAGTGATATGAGTTAGACAAAGGCTCTTCTGTTTAATCCAATAAACTCCTTTTTCGGGTTTAGATCAATCTATCCAACAACTACCAAAGTAGCAGAGTTTAGATTATGTAATCAATAATAGGATCTATCAAGATGCTAAATATTGATGCCGATCTACGCAACTAATCAATCAAATCTATCAAAGATAAAACGATTATAGTTAGATCCCAGCCGATCAAGTTTTGTGCACACCAAAGATTATGAACCCAAATCAGAATTCTTCTTCGTCTTCAAATCTTCTTAAATCTTCAATAAACACCTGCACACCACAACTTGAATCTCTTGCGATCAATCACGCACATAACAGAGTCTGTTAACAATGGATTATCACAAGACGTCTTTATATCTACAAACAGTTCTAAAAATCCCGTCGAAACTTCGATCTAGTTTGAGTGAATCTTATATCTGAAGAGAAGATTCTCAAGAATAAACAAACTAGGTGCAATCAAAGTTCAACAACCGTTAGTCAATCAAATCAAATCGAAAACTAATAATACTGCAATTATCTAGTTTCCCACCAACGGTACTCGTATAGCTTCTTGATCCCACTAAAGACTTTAAACGAGCGATCGTAAGAGATTTCGCCTAATTAGGGTACTTTCCTCTCCGAATAGACGACTCCACCAGTAACAACACATCAAGGTAGTTTTGCTGGCTCTTAGGATAGTTTTTTCAAAATGCAAACTTGGGTATTTATAAACCAAGGAAATTTGGACACCAAGGAATTTCCAGCACCGAAAATATTCTCAAGATATGCAATATATTTCCAAATTCGGTTTTCATAATTCCTAGAAATGCTCTGTCCAATATTAACCGAAATCATACTAGAAAATCTCCAATTAGTAAATGCACATTACCAATTTTTATTTTCTAGAGATATGCATTTTAATTGCTAGTAATTAAAAGCATATAAAATTAACAACCTTAATTAAAAGATTCTCAACTTATTTCGGTCCGGGATCTCCTTGAGTTATTAAGGAATATCTTTGAAGAATAAAAGATAAGAGTTACTGAACATGTTCAAAGTATGTCGACATCTTATTTCTTTGTAAATCCTCTTTCATATTTACAATCTTGGAACCGATTATACCACACTTCCAAACAAGTTTAGAACTGGTTCATCTGATTTCCAAGAACTATATGTGATTGATCAAATCAACACACTAATCATGGGTTTACGGTTCTACCAAACACAAGGATTGGTTCTACCTTAATATGGTTACTGGGACAGGTTACATCAATTACCTAATATACCAATTGAAAAGACGAGGGTACCCAAATATACCTCAATCTAAAACTTTTCCACCTATAGTCCTTTCTCCGAAAGTGATTGTCTATGGACTGAGTCGAGACGATACAACTAATCGATTCACACTTCATGTGATCGTCTATGGATACGAGATCGATACAATACAACAACGAAGTATGTTTACTTGATAAGAGGTTCGAACGACTTAACCAAACACAATAGGATTACTATCAGGTAAATAGGAATTAAGGTTTGTGTAATTTACTTTAAATTATAATAACAACAATTATAATTGCAGAAAATAAAAGTAAATGACACAACAAGATTTTGTTAACGAGGAAACCGCAAATGTAGAAAAACCCCGGGACCTTGTCCAGAATTGAATACTCTCAGGATTAAGCCGCTACACAAAATCAAACCAACTTCGTATAGTTGAGACCAAGCAACTAAACCTATAGTTCACCTAGTTCCTTCTGTATTCCCACGCCTCCAACTTGTAATAAGTCACGTACTTGGAACAATTCCTTTGGTTCGTATTCCAAACAGTAAAGGAACAACAAATCTTTTTAGTATCAACTCTTTTCAACCAAGTGATGTGAGTTCGACAAAAGGCTCCTCCGTTTATCACAATAAACTCCTTTGTTAATTGTTAAGATTTTGCAATCAATACTTTTAATCACAAAGAAACGTATTGATGCCGATCTACACAACTAATCAATCCAATCTACCACAAGGATAAATCGATTATAGTTGTATCCTCTTTAACCGAAACAAGTATTGTGCACACCAAAGATTATGAACCCAAATCAGAAATCTTCAAAGTCTTCTTTGTCTTCAAATCTTCTTAGATCTTCAATAAACACCTGCACACAATCAACTTGAATCTCTTGTGATCAATCACGCACAGAACGTAGTCTCTTAACAATGGATTATCACAAGACGTCTTTAGATCTACAAACAGTCTAAAGATCCCCGTCGAAACTTCGATCTAGTTTGAGTGAATCTTATATCAGAAGAGAAGATTCTCAAGCATAAACACACTAGATGCAATCAAAGTTCAACAACCGTTAGTCAATCAAATCAATCGAAAAGTAATAATAAACCGCAATTATCTAGTTTCCCACCAACGGTACTAATAAAGCTTCTCAATCCCAAAGAAGTCTTTAAACCGAGCGGACGTAAGAGATTTCGCCTAATTAGGTTACTTTCCTCTCCGAATAGGCGGCTCCACCGGTAACAACACAACTAGGTAGTTTTGTTGGCTCTGAGGATTAGTTTTCTAGAAATGCAAACTTTGATATTTATAGACAAGGAAGTTTGGACACCAAGGAATTTCCAAAACCGAAAATATTCTCAAGATATGCAATATATTCCAGATTCGGTTTCCATAATTCCTGGAAATGCTTTGTCCAAACATTGACTGAAAATCTCTTAGAAAATCTCCAATAGTAAATGCACATTACTAATTTTCATTTTCCAAAAATAAAATTAAAAACCTTAATTAAAAGATTCTCAACTTATTTTTCGATCCGGGATTTTTTCCTTTAGATATTAAGGAATATCTTTGAACAATAAAAGATAAGTGTGACTGCACATGTTCAAAGAATGTCGACATCATTATTTTGTAAGTTCTCTTTCATACTTACAATCTTGAAACCGATTTGCCACACTTCCAAACAAGTTTAGAATTGGTTCATCTGACTTTCAAGAACTATGTGATTGATCAAGAACACTCAATCAATAATCATGGGTTTCACGGTTCTACCAAAACAAGTTTCGGTTCTACCTCAATGTGAGTACTAGATTAGTCACACTAGCTTTCCAAAATTCATTTAATTTTGACTAGGTACTAGGATCGGTTCCCCCACATATATATGGTATCTAACTTGTATTTGTTGCACATGTCCATAGGATCGGTTCCCAATATGACCACACCGCTTGGGCTATACACCAACTAAGCTACACAACTGGTCAGTAAAGTTTACAAATTCTGGGTTTCAAACAAAGAAATCCCAAACAAACCAAATTGAGCCCACAAGAACTGGGCCTCCCAAATAAACCAAACTTTCCCAACAAAACCAAATGAATCCCATTGAAACCAAATCCCAAACAAACCAAAAGCCCAATAAACCAAATTCCCACATAAACCAAATCCCATTTTCATGTTTCTGTACATTATTTTTTTTGGGTTAACCCTCAACTTTTTAGGACTTGTTAAATTTTCTTTTCTTGATCGGTTGAGTCTTCTTGTACATTTATTGTGCTAATCCGATATGATTTCCGTTGAGAATGTTGGATTTTGCCTTGACGTAATGAAGCTCAACCTTGCTCCCGCCGACATCCTAATCTCTTCCCTTTTCTCTTATCAAAGATAGTTCTCTCGGTATGTGATTTGTTTAAATTTTTCTATATGTAGACACATCGATTGGACAATGTTCGATTTAGGTTTGGGGGTGCATTTGCATTTAGAGTTTTTAGTTTTTATTTTGCATTTAGAGTTTTTAGTCTTTTATTTTACCTTTTATAAAAAAAAAAAAAAAAAAAAAAAAAAATTCAAAAATTCAAAAACTTTTTGCAAATAAAAACCTCCAACTTTTAGAGATTTTAGAGTCACTAGCATGCTTTTAGCTATGTTTACATAGAGAATCACGACGAAATAATGAGAAATTGGAAGTACCGGAGAACACAATCGGGTTTCTTAGTTGATTAGAGCGTTAAAGTTGGATTTAACCATACCGGAGGGCAAATTAGGTGCTGTTTAGATATTCGGTAGTAGAATTGTGATCACCCATAGTGGAGACTACCCATTTTACATCAAGTGAGGCACCAACCTTCAATTTTTGCAACTTTCTAGAAAAGTTTGTTAGAGTGTGTGTCACCTTACGTAAATTCCGGGTAGAATGGTGAGCTACCCAACTTCGCACCATTTTCAGCACTACTTTTGATCTCTTGAGTGCTAGTTTTTGTCAATCATGAGGGTGACGTCTAAAGAAGAAAACTCCTTCTAAATACCGATTTGTAGTTAGCATCATTCTTCTCTCAATCAAAGCAAGACCCATAGAAACACATCATCGTCAAAGAACCGGAGGTTAATCGAATATTGAAAGAAAAATTGATATAGTCCAAGGTTTATGTGCAACAAAGAAAAGAAAATAGGATGAGAATTAATGAAGTTTGTGAAAAATTGAGTTTATCGTTTTATTGTAACCCAAAAGGAAAAAAAAAAAAAAAAAAAAAAAAAAAAAATTGTGTGTTTATTTTCGTTTCATGCTAAACAAAAAAAAAAATAAAATAAAAAAAAAAAATAAAAATTAATTATTATTCTAATTTTCATTTTCCAAAAATAAAATTAAAAACTTTCTTCGTAAAAGATTCTTTTTTAAAAGTTATTCTCAACTTTATTCCTATTTGAGAGACTAAAAAAGCGATCTTTTGAGTGCAATTATCATAAAATCCTAAAGGAGGCTTATTTTTTCCTTTAGATATTGAGAAGGAATATCTTTGAACAATACAAAAGATAACCTCTGGTAAACCCTCACGAGACTACAACTCGTCCACTAGGGACACCTAGGGGTTTAAAGGCTTAGTGCATACGCTAAATGCATTCGACAAGTAAAATTCAGGTTTGGGGGTATTTGATGAGTGCCAAATAGTGCATATTTATCATTATTTTGTAAGTTCTCTTTCAGCTCGGTGAATTTGAGGAGCCAAAGAGCGAAGACGAGTATCTACAATCTTGCTACATCCAAACACTATACATCATTTCTTGATTTGCCGGCTACCAACTTCCATCTCTTGGCTCCATCCGACGCTCGCTAAATTCCTCAAGTTTAGCTTCATTCTCTCCTTCATCTTTCTCGTCTTCCACACCGCCCGCAAAACCCATCCCTCTCTTCCGCCACCATTGGTTCATACCAACAACTCCGCACCTTTTTCCACTTATCTTTAAAATCCTAGAAGCTAAGTTAAAGAACTATGTGATTGATCAGGCGTGGGTGAGATTATTTCTCATTTAATTTATGTTTTATCAATTTCTAGGGTTTGGGGTTTGTGTATAAAGAAGAACCGAGTTCCAATCAATAAAACTTGCTTTCCAACAAAAATAATTCGGTTGACACCTTGACTTTCAAGAATTTGATTTGAACACTCAATCAATAATCATGTCATACAAGTTCCCCACATATATATGGTATCTAACTTGTATTTGTTGCACATGTCCATAGGATCGGTTCCCAATATCTAGAAACTTGCTGCACCTCATACAAGGATCGATTCCCCTCTTGTGATAGGTTGCAACTCTTCATAGGATCGGTTCTCCTTTGCCTAGAGTTGGTCATACCAATAACACTGAATCGATCATACCATCTCAGGTGATTAATTAAGATCGGTTTCACTAATAAAAGTTATACCAATACAAAAGTCAGGTCTTTGTGAATAGTTTTACCTAGAACATAAACAAGTCATGAGCGGTTATACTAATCACCCATATTGGTAGTTCAAAAGATATGCAATGAATAACAATACCAATAAGCCTGGCGATTTCCCTTTCGATTCACAAAACAAGTTTATGAATTTACTTCCTTTAAAAAAATATAAAACATTGTTTCCTATGATGAAATCTTCACCTCATACCCATACATAATCACAATAGCATTCATACGATTATGTCGATGTCTTATATACAAAGTTTAATGGTTAAGCAATAAACCTCATATGGTATTCCTTAATACTACGTCTAACTAGAGTATAATCATTCATGCTTCGCAGTTATGTTTTCAATATGCACAACTTGAAAGATATGTTAGGTAACGAAACAGTTCAAGTCAAATATCACTAACCTCAAGTGGAAGGATGATGTTGTCGTTGTAGCTCCTTACTTCTTCACTTCTTCAAGTCTTCGTGATACTTGTAATGTCTCATATCTTAATACTTTCAAGCTAACCTATACGAAGTTGACTCTAGTACATAATCAAGCGACTATTTAAATGAGTTTTGATTTACTAAAATATGACAACCAAACTTGACATACCAACGCTTGGTGGGTTCAACCGAGCTATGCTCTAACACTCATTTTCCCATAGTTTCTTGCAGGCATGCCTCTTTGTGGTTGAATCTGAGGCATCAAATATTCATCTTCATAGTTAGTCCACTCCTTATCACGATGGGTTTCCTGAATTACCATGTAATGTAGAATTATGCAAGTGAGCATAGTCTTGTGCATTTCACGAGGACTTAAATTACGATATGTCCCACAAATGATGGTGAATTTTCTCTTCAAAATTTCAAAACCCATTTCACATCCTTCCTCAATGCCATTTGGCGCTCGTTAAAATGCTTGTATAAATTACCCAATGCGTCGGCAGGAGGATGACGAACAAATTGAACCAAGGTTGACTATTTTGGATAGATAGGATCCGTAAGATAATACCCATGAGTGTATTGATTGTCGTTGATTGTGAAACAAACTTTGGGATAAACTCCATACTTTATATCTTCATACATAGGCGACTTGTGGAAAATATTAATATCATTATGTGAACCCGTAAGTCCAAAAAAATGGTGTCATATCCAATTATCATAAGAATCAACAACTTCAAGGATAATGGTTGGTTTAGGGTAATGATCCATATATTGACTGGGCCAATAAACAGGGCATCCCTGCCATACCCAATGCATGCAATCAAGACTACCTAACATTCCTGGGAATCTCTTATCCTGATTCTCCCTTAATATTTGTCTAACATCTTCCTCGGTCAGTTTTCGTAAATACGTTGAACCAAAATGATTAATTATACTTCGCAAAATAATGAAAGATAAGTGAATGAAGTTGTTTTTCCCGTACGAAGGTACTTATCGTTTGCATCCGCTGGTTTGCCATAACCTATAAGAGAAGGCTCTCAAGATTAACCAAACTAGGTGCAATCAAGAGTTAACAACCGTTAGTCAATCAAATCAATAATCGAAAACTAAAATAACAATCCAATTCTAGTAACCACCAACGGTACTAGTAGACGCTTATTAATCCCAAAGAAGTATTTAAACTAGCGGACGTAAGAGATTTCACCTAATTAGGTTACTCTTCTCTCCAAGATAGTATTACGAGAATACTATTAGTCGGCTACACCAGAAACAATAAAGATGAAGTTTGCATGGCTCGGGATAAGTTTGTAAGAGGAACAAACTTCACTATCTATAGACCCGTTGATGGTGGATTTTCGACAAAGGTCAAAATCGTAAAATCATGATACTGCATGTTTCTGACTCAGCTTCAGGAACGCATGTGACGATTGATATTTTACGATCCGTGAACCTTTTCACGATCTCTGACTGAGTGAGCGTTCCTCTCAGAGCTATGATGAATATGTTTCTCGAAAGGCCTCCCCGAATCTTAATGATTGGGCGGTTCTCTGACATAATTGTTTGTTAGAGAGCTTAACGCCTTCAGGACGTCACGCTGCACGTTGTTCCCTGACTACGAAGAGAGACCCACCTCTACATAGAATCTTAATGATTGGGCTATTCTCTAGACATAATTATTTGTTAGAGAGCTTAACGCCTTCAGGACGTCACGCTATACGTTGTTCCCTGACTACGTAAAGAAACCGTGTATAGAATCATTATGATTGTGCGGTTCTCTAGACATAATTGTTTGTTAGAGAGCTTAACGCCTTCAAGATGTCACGTCGTTCGTTGTTCCCTGACTATACACTCCTCGTAACGAATATGATGCTTCAACTATCTCATATCTCGATTCTGCAAATAGATAATTCTACCGTGGCATTCATCCACCGAATTCCTAGAAAATAATCTATTATATCTCATTACTCTGTTCCCTGAATTCCCCGGCTGGATTCATGGATTAGCAATAGATAACCATTTTATCTTATTACTCCGTTCCTTGAATTCCCCGACTGGATTCCATGGATTAGTAATAGATACACAATTCATTTTTATTAATCCGTTTCATGAATCATTCTCCGCTGAATTTCATGAATTAGTAATAATTATTCAACAATCGGGCGTCTGGACTATCACCGAGTAAGCCCCAAGAAAATTGTGCAAGTGTACTCAACGATGATGCGCGAACGAGCACCCAAATGCACGAACGAGCGTTCAAATATGAACAAACGAGGAAACCTATACAAAATAGGAGAGAGAAAATAATAATAAAAAATAAAAAAGGCGCCTAGGGACCGGGCCCACTGGCCGGCCGGTCCCCCACGCCTCTTCCTTTATTTTTCCTTATTTTATTATTTTCATGATCTCATGAAGATTTCTTCATTCGAGCAAATTTCTTTGTTTGAGCAAAACTCACGGTTTCTCCATATTTTCCTCAAACGATGAAAAATAATAAAAATAGGGGAAGGTGTCACGGGACCGGGTCACCTAGCCGGCCGGCCATGCCCTAGCCGTATCCGGTCCCACACCTTGCAATCTCTTGTTTTTCATAATTATTATTTCCCTCATCTCATGAAACTCCGGCGTTTGAGCAAAAAACCCTAGTTTTCAATTTTGCTCAAATATTGCTCAAACCATGAAAAAGCCAAAAAGTCAAACGATCACACGACCGACTAGGCTACTCACTTCAAATATTAAAATATTATTATTTTAATATTCTCAAAATACTGGTCACATGAGCGAAGTTCTACTTGCTCATCCGAGCAAAATCAAGAATTTCAGTTAAAGATCAAACTCTTCTGAAAACCCAAAAAATTGCTCAAACGCACACTAGAAAATACCGAACTCTCAGGACTGAGACACGAACATCATGGCGACACGGGCATGCTACCTTGACCGACCAAGGCCGTCCCTAAGGCTTGCAAGGAGCCGGTCCCACATATCTTTATAATTTTGACCTAATTTGCTCAATTGCTCATATTGGGTCCAAACTCTTTCCAACCAACTTGGAATTTTCTCAAACGACCATCAGCTGGTCCCACGACCACCCAGGGCCGGTCCCATGATCCCTTGGCCGGTCCCTCACTTCTCCATAATTAGGTTTTATCACCGAATGCTCAGACGAGCACTATTCTCCATCATTTAATCATCCTTTCACCAATTGGTCAACAAAGGAGTTTGGTGCATGCTCACACGAGCACCTGGGCATTACATGGTCGTCCATTATCCCATGTAGCCGGTCCCTCCTTCACTTGGTGATTTTCAATAAATCACCAACTGATCAGCAATCGATCAAAATTAGGGTTTCGAATTGAATGCTCTGCAAATCATAATTTTGAGCAAGTTTAAACACTAATAATTTTATGTTGATTCAACAATTAACATCTTAATTAATTATATAATATTCGGTCCAGCTACGAATATTTTAATTAATATTTTATTTGGTCATGCTACCAACAATTCATCAAACGAGCAATATTCGCTCAGACGAGCAATATTGATTTAGCCATCAATATTCAATAATTTTACTCAGACGCGAGCAACGTTGCTCAGAGTGGTAATATGGATTCAACTATCAATATTCAACGATTTATCATACGAGCAATATTTTCTCAGACGAGCAACATTTGCTCAAACTATCATCATGTTGATTCAAGAACTATACGTCTCAACAGACATGTTCAATCCATGAATCACTGAGCATTCATCAATCATGCTCAATCCTACAAAACTTAGACTCACTGCTAATCAATTCAATGACTGACTAATCAAATACACGTCTGCTTTGCAGACTCCACGTTCGTGAGACATCAATCACGTCACATGAGGGATATCAATTAGGGTTTTGGTCTGGCGGCCTACATCACGTGTGTTCATCCACTATGAGAAATGTGAGTAAGTAGTGCAATCAGTTGAGGGAGTTAGCAAAGTAGTGGGTGAAAAATCAACCAAGTCTCTGCACGACCTGGAACTGGTTAAACCACGATTTCCCACTTTCCCACTCTTTCACTCGAGTAACCGTCACACTTAATGGAGATCAATGTGTCTACTATTCTGGAAATATAAATTAGTCTCTGAATCAACGATTGAAGGACAACATAATTTTTTGAGTAATCACTCTCAAGAATTCCATCAATCGACCAAAACTTATTCGAACCGAACAGTTCACAGAAAACTTGCAGAAACCCACAACACTTTCACAATCCTTGATCATCATTGATCTCACACAATTTTAAGCTTCCCTCCTACATATCAACCCATCTCCCTCTTTGTGATCGAATTGACTCTGGAACGGCCATTGACTTGGTTTAGGCAGGAGTCCTACAGATTGATCTCTCGAACTCAAAGCACTCCCGTGCAGTGCATCTGTTTGAGGTTAAGCAGTTTGCTTGGTTGAGGAGTCTCGTACGCACGGTCGTCTCTTCACCTTCCTAAAAAACCAGCAAATAGTTTTTCCCCATCTACAGATTGGAGACCACAGTGGGAGATTAATTTCTCGGTTGTTCACAAAATGGTTGATCTTAGGTCAGGTTCAGTTACAAATCCTAACACAAATAACGCCAGCACAAGCAACAACGGTGGTACCCCAGAAACTACTCCCGCTTCCAACAATGGTACTGGTGGTACCACTCATCCTCAAACCAACAACAACCATCCTATCTTCGGCCGGTCTCCTAAGGAAATCAGAGAAAATCCGCCCACTATAACCGATCTTATGAAGATTCGGGAAATTCTCGCCAAGAATCAAGTAGAGATGGCAACAACACAAAAGGAACTATGCGCTCATCTCAAGGACCTCACAGACAAGTTGTCACCTGAACAAACTCAGCCCCGACGTCAGTCAGAAAAGGAGAAAGGAAAAGCCAAAGAAACAGACCCTGAAGTCTCTCCAATTCATGTGGTGGATGATGATGAATCCTGCAAAGCTGCAGAAAATCCACCGGAGAAGAAGTCTGCAGGTTTCATCACTCGTGAAGCTCTTGAACGCTTTATTGAGGCTCGATGAAAAGACAAGACACCATCTGTCCATCGTCATCAACCTCCATATCATGCTGCTATACAGAGGATCCCTATCTCGAAAGGTTATACTTCTCCAACGTTCACACTTTACAATGGAACGGGGAATGCCCGAGAACATGTTTCTCGATTCCTAGAGGCATAGGAGAACATGAACACAATCATGTCATCCGTTTGAAGGAGTTCTCGAAGTCTCTGACAGGCCGTGCATATATTTGGTACAACAACATCGCACCAGGGAGCATCACTGGCTGGGGAGAAATGGTTAATGCTTTCTAACAAAAATACTTCTTCGTCTCAGAGCAGATTACTCTCTCTAATTTAGGAAGAATGTCTCAGAAGAATACTGAACATCCGAACGACTACGTAAAAAGGTTTAGAATCCAGGCTTTGGATTGTCATGACCCAAATGTCACTGAGCAGCAACTGGTGGACTTGTGCATCAACGGAATGATCCCTATCTACAAAGCCTTGCTGGAAAATCTCTGGTTCCAAACTTTCTCGGAATTTCACGAAGCGGCCAAGAGATCAGCAACTACTGCTTCAGCCTTACTGGAAAGAACAAAAGCTGCTAAAGTTGAGGAGCCGCGAGACACTTGAGGCAGTGTCAGACGCCTCATCAATAAGAAATATAATCTTCAACCTTCCATGAATGTTGTTGAGGGAAGTAAGAGGAAAGCCGAAGCGCAGCAGTACAAGAATGCTCCTCCAATGTCCCATCCCACGAAAGCACCAAGGAAGGACAACCAAACTCAAAACACACAAGCACCGCGTCAGCAAAATGGCCAAGAATAACCAGACTTTCCTTTCCCCATTGAAGAGGTGATCGAGCTGTTGGAAGTCTGGATTCAAGACGATGTGATCAAACTACCTCCTGCCAGGAGAGAGCCGACAGAGGAGGAAGTGGAGAATCTGCGCTACTGCCGCTTTCATAGGTATGTCAGTCATTCGACAAGTGATTGCAGAACTTTGAAGCGCATATTCAAGGAAAAGGCCGATTCATGAGAACCGGGGACTGAAGGAGTACACAAGAATCCTCTCCCAATTAGGACCTTTACACTCTCTGAACAACCAGTTCAATCATTGATCGAGCATGTATGCGAATTGCTTTATCTGTCAAAAGATCAAAGGGGAGACATGTTCACGGCTTTGAACCATATAGTGTCTGGGAAATGATTATCCATTTCAGAAATGCTCCTTGAACCTCCATCCACTGACAAAGAGATATACGACTGGGACTGCTCACCACAGTACACCTCAAAGGAAATGAATTCAAAAGAGTGTTAATCAATGTTGGCACAACTATTAACATTGTTCCTTTGAATACTCACAGAGCTGCAAGCATCACTCGACAAGAAGCCACCCATGCTCCTGTCTTAGTTAGAGATCACGAAGGAATGTCCAGAGATGCGTATGGTTACATCTTTCTCAAGATGAAAGTTGATTCAACCTAGGCGGAAACCAAATTTCATATAATCAGAGAAGATCCAGGGTATGACATGATCATCGGGCGGACATGGATTCATGCTAGAAAGGTATTCACAACACCTTCAGTTGCACATTTATCTGTTGAAGAAAGCTCTGATTCGGAAGAAATAGAGGACGATCCATCATTCGAGCATCTGGGGAAAGTTGAAGCCTTAATAGAACTTACACAAAAACCTGAAGAGAGCGCGCACGAGTTCGTTAAAAGGTTCCGTACTCATGCAAGTCTTATTCCCCCTCATGCGTCCATATTATCAACTTTCAAACATGCTACCCTAGTCCGGGGACTCAATTTTACTCATAACCTAGATATCACCAAACGTTATGAGTGGTTAGTCTCGCCTCAGCAATATTTCACCAAGTGGTTGGACGCAGAGCCTCTCCGAATCCAGTATCTCACTAACACAGTCATTGATAGAATCATGACCGAGCACGATAATCAATATCCTAGGTACTCTCCCTTGTGTGAGTGTCCACATGTGCCGCAGGATTGGAAAGCTCCACAGACATGGGATCCTACTCTACGAGGAATTCCGAACCAGCAAAAGATATTCAGGGCACGAGCAACCAAGCCTAACAAATTTCATGAAGGGGATTTAGTTCTCAAAGCAACTAAATGTAATCTCCATTCCACAAGGAGCTCTAAATGGGAAGGGATTTTTATGATTGCTAAGTCATCAGTTGGAGGATACTACAAATTGGATGATATGAAGGGCAAGATAAGTGTGCCAGTGATTCACGAGAATTGGTGAAAGCCTTTGACATCTAAAACATTCCTCCAAGAGTTTGCAACTCTTGCATTCAGTATTTGAGTCCATCAATTTATCAAAGTTCTTGTATTTAAATCTCTATCAATTATGTTCTGATTCCTCGTAGCGTATTGCAAGGACCAAATGTTGACACTCGTCACGCTTTCCTTGAGAAAGATAATGCCAGGATTATGTGTTGGTCCACGAAGCAACCACAACACAAGACACGCCTCACCGAGTCTGAGTTTAATTTTCGCCCGTGGGTGTCGGTTCCTCCTCTCTTCTCACAACTAATCACTTTCAATGTTGTTGAAGAAAATGCCACGTTGAAATATGGCATCGGTATGAGTGATGGAGAGAAATCTTTTATACTGAGTTGCACTCCTGGTTATTTAGTGTCAGTAATGCACGGAAAATTCCATGTGGAAGAATATAACATCGACCGAGCAGCTCGACAAATGGGTCTCGATCAGTGTACTCCAGGTCACCGAATGAATAAGCTATCGGTTGGGCATCTAAAGGCTCATTTAGATTGCACACATGTGGAAGAAAATGATTACTTGTTTCCTTGTTTCGACCGAGTTACCTACGTAACTCCAGGTTTATATATACTTCTGGCATCAACAACTTGAGCGCTTGCATAAGTTTGCGATGGATGTTAAGTCTCTAGTACGAGAGTTCCCTTCCGCTGACATGACTGCTGATCGACCAAGATTGAAACATCTTTTTAGTGGTGATAAAACAACGAACCCAAGAACAGACTACCGATAGGAAATTTCTCACCTTTAGCCATTTTAATAGCAAAAGGAATCACAAATGGCTTCAACAAATGTCCACTATCCTCAAGAACGTCTCTGGAGAGCCACAAGCATAAGAAAGCAGCAATGGTTAATGTACCATCGACAGGTTCTTCAAGAATTCTATCTCTCGGCCACCAGTGCTTCAACCATCGAGCATAGCAAAATTTGGGTGACTTGTTAAAATCATGCATTGTAGCTTTCAATATGTCAGACATTACAGTCTCCTCTGCTGAGAGCTCTTCAGGGAAATTACCAGTAATCGGGAGATGCAATAAAGCGACTACATCTTCCAGAGTGATGGTAAATTCTCCCCATATGCATATGAAAGTATGAGTAGAATTGCACCAACGAGCAAGCAAAGCCACCATAACTCGTATATCATGATGAATGATTAAGTCTCTAGCTGCTTGAATAGCTCGTGTCACCTTCCCTCACGATCCAACATAGTCCTTACACGGCTGTAACCCAACATATGTCTTGCCCATCCAGAAAAATCCATCAAAGGCTTTCGGGAGAGCTTGAATTCTAAAGGTTAAGCCGAATAGTGTTTCCCTTGCAGACAGAATCGAGTTATCGCTTGAGGAGATACCAATCTGTTCTGAGTAGTAATTTTGGGATTTAGAAGCAGCCGAAACGAGGAACCTGAGGGACGTTTTTCGGGTTTATACTGAAACACAAAAAACTCATCTTCAGTATTCGGAATGTTCTTAACTCTAGGAGTTTCTTCTTCCTCTTAGAAATGTAAACAAGTCAAGTCATGTATTACTAACATCAAGTGGAATACGTCTTCGGAATCTTCAAGTCTTCAAAGTAATACTTATATGTCTCAATATTTCTGGACTTCCTAGTCTAACCTAACGAAATTTACTCTAGTAATCTAATCAAGTGACTTATGAGTTTTGATACATAAATATGACAACCAACCTTGAAATACCAACGCTTGGTGGATTCAACCGAGCAATGCTCTAACAAGGATTGAAGGTCCGGTTTTCATTGAAGGTCTTAAGTTGGACCGATCCTAACATATATTGGGAATCGAGGTAGAACCGATCATGGCTTATGTTGGGAGTCAAGGTAGACCCGATCCCTACCTATATTGGGAGTCAGGGTAGAACCGATCCTAACTTGTTTTAGGAGTCATGGTAGAATCGGTCCCAATAGACAAAACCAACTTCTTTAAGTCACGTACACTTTAGGGTTTGTGTGATTTGGAAAATAGGAAAGTTCAAGATGTCTACATAATGAGTAATTTGAACATGTGTTGAGATCTTATTTCTTAATTTTATTCCTTGATACTCAAGGTGAGATCCCAAACCAAAATAGTAGAGAATCTTTTTGAGATTTTTGAAATTATTATGTTTTGTTTTACTAGCAATCAAAACAAATCTCTGAAAAGATATATCAGTTCAGTGCTAGCTAATACCAAGTGTATACCTTGTGATTGCTATCTTCTTGTGGTGTACTTGGTACCCTATAGGTTGATATCGAAAAGATTGTGGTGTACTTGGTACCCTTGTCATTTCAAAAACTGTTCAAGCTGGGCATATAAATGAGTTTGGTTTTCTACAAACTTTACGCGTTTGAGTTTGCGAGCCTAATTACTGAGTTCGTGGGCCTACTCAAATCCAAAGTTACTAAACTTGGAATTCACTTTGAGTTTGCAAAACCTTCTTTGGTGAGTTCGTATACCCAATTGGAATCCAAAGTGTCTTGAACTCATAATTCACTCTAAGTTCGCGAATCTACCTTGTTAAGTTCGCTAAACGAATTGAAATCTAAGGTTCCCAAACCCGGTATTCACTTTGAATTTGCGAACCTACCTTTGTGAGTTCGCGAACCCAATTGAGATCCAAAGTTACTGAACCCGAAACTCACTTCGAGTTCGTGAAGCTACTATGGTGAGTTCTCGAACCTAAAAATGAAATCGACCAATTTCCAAATCTGGGCTCATACAACTTCTTACTTTGATTTTTAAGGCAAACTTTTCACATGCTTACAAATCGTTATTTTTAGCCAATTCATTTGCAAAAAAAGTTCTAGTTCTTTATAAAAATTGATATAACTTGTGAAACAAGTTATTAGATATATTAGTTTAGGCAATTTCCACAATATGTTTGTAATTCTTGTATATTTTAAGGTCATTCTCTTCTTCTAAAAGGCCATATAAGAATAACAGATCAAATCCATGTATGATATAAGACTTCAAACACGATTGAGTATAACAATTATCAATTGAAATTCTATTTGGAAACTTTCCACAAGAATTCATCTTGGATTAAGTTTTAGTTTGATATTCTTGTACAAATAGTTGATTAGGTATCTCTATATCATTTGAAGAGTATACATCATAGTTTTTAGATTCAGATTCGTCTAAATTAGGGAACCATTTTCTGTCACCTTGATTTAGAACCAGAAAGGTTATCACCTGGAATCATGTTTGAGGCAAGGTAGCGTTAGTCATCGGGTGACAGTTGTAAAGGACATCATTTGGGAAATCAAGTGTACAGGTTCCTGTGAGGATCAAGAGACGTAGAGGCACAACTACATAAGAGTAGCTTGGAGGGTTTATTATGTCTCAACTACATTCCAGGTCGAATTCGTATAATACGACCGAAGTTTCTTCCGAAGGATTTTAGAGCTGGTGATGAAGTAAGTGCTCTATTTATCTTGTTTCCCCCCCCCCTATGTTTTACGTTTATGGTTTTGCTTTTTATGCGTTTGAAGAAGGGGTTTAGATAGATCTGTTTTTTTTTTTCTTGTTTATGTAATATTGTATAAGGTGAGAACAAAAGTTTGAGTGTAGATTTAGTTTTTTGTAGGTCGGAAAGTGTGTTATCAAAAGGGTTGAGCATGCCTCAGTTTCTATAGGCAAGGTAATATTCTTATTTTGGAAAAAAAATAATATAAATTTCTGATTTTTAACTTATTATTGATTTTTTCTCTCTAGGATTTGTTTTTTCTTACAAGAATATATGTTGTTTTAATCCATACTTATTATGGAAAATCAAAAGTGGAATCAAGAATTTATTATAAACAGGGAACATGTTTTTTTCCAATCAAAAACTAGGTAAAACAAAACTTTTCGCTCGAAACTCGGGTGGAAAAAGATCATTTCACGGGAAATATGTCTATATCATAGTCTTAACCTTATAATACAAAATCAATGGTGAAAACACAATTTTTCACTTAAAACATGTGTGGAAAAAAAAATCTCCACGAAATACGATCGTTTCTAGAATCTTATCAACCTTATGATTGGTGCGTAAAAATAAAATTTCCCGACAAAAACAAGTGAAATCTTTTTTCATTTGAAATCCACAAAAGTTAAATAATAAAAAAAATTACTTGAAACATGGGTGAAAAATGAATTTTTTCTTAAAGCACGGGTGAAAAAAGAAATTTTTTTTTTTATAGAAGTTATGCATGTTTCATGATCTTATAAGTTTAAGGGTACAAATACGTAATTTTAGACGTCTTTTCACAAAAATAAATTATTGTGTAGATATAATATGTCGTACTAAAGATAATATGATTATGATGTAGATATAAGATGTGTAAAATCTATCTCTTGTGTTGAAATCACTGTTTACCAGTTTTTTTTTAAATTGATTTATCAGTGTTTCAGATCTATTTTTGTTTGTGTTTTCGATTTTTTTTTATGAATTTTTTTTTGTAATTGATATTATTTTGATGGAGTAAATTGTCAATGTATTATCTATAAAGAAAAAACTGTAAAATTATACGTGGATCAACCATAAGAAGACTGATATTGTTTCATAATTTTTTTCGTTCCATCTTATAAAACTATTAAACGTAGTAAAAAGTTCAATCCAACCAATCTCATTGAGAAACGAAAAACGAGATCGGTTGAATGAAAACATAACTATATCTCCTGTAGGTAGAGCCATCCTGATAGGCACTGTCACCTCTCTTTCAAGTATTATCATATGAATCGTTTCAAGCTCCCTAAGCAAACCCCCTAGGAACTCAACATGATTTAAAGAGATTTATTCTGATAGTGAATAATCCTAAAGGCTTCTACCCAAAAGCCTGGGACTCTGTCTGCAAGCTAAAAGAATCAGGGGGTCTGGGTTTTATCAACATGGAAGTGTTCAGTAGTGTTATGATCACTAAAATATGATGGAGACTAGTCCAAGACAAAGGTTCTCTTTGGTCTCAAATTATGACAGACGAATACGTCAAGGACAAATATATCCCCAACATGAACATCAAGCCCAATGTGGAAGAGTTAAGAAGCTTTTATATTAATATGTTCTCTCAAAGGGATGAGGTGCACTATAGTATGGAGAATTTATGTTTGTAGCAGATTAATACAATGCGTCTTCAAACTGGACGAGATCCGTAGGTTTGTCTGCTTTGAAATGTACCTCATTAACCACAAATTTGGTGCTTTTTTTGCTTTTCTTTTAGTTTTCACATAACATTGATTTTATCTTAATAATTAAAAGTACAAGCAATTTGTACGCCAATCATTCTTAGGATTGAAGAATATTAATCGAGATTATCCAAGAATGTTCATTGTTTGCGTTAACGCTGCTTAAGGTTCATGCAAGGAATAAGTCCATTAGGTTCTGAAACGAAAAAGTTGGTGGCATACTTTGTACCCTTCCTCTTTTTAGTCTTAACAAATAGTAATTTGATTTTATCTCAAAAGAAACTCAACATTTTTCCACCTAGAATAAACAAGAACTATATAGATAGAGACGGTACAATAGTTTTCGTTGATTACTTTAACGATTTTCTTTATTCAGAACAGATACACGGACTTAAAGTTCCTCATTTGATTTTTTTACTTAATTTCTCCATCATTAGATGTGTATAAATGGATGATTGATAATAGTTCACTGGTTTTACCAAATCCCATCTTGACATGGTTCTAACCTTTACCATCCATAAAATTGCATCTTATTTTAAAAGTTACTAGGGTTTAACCCATTATATAAATTACGTATAATTATGTTAGATTACGTATAGAAAATAGTTTCTAGTGAAATACTCCTGGACTTTGGAACAAAAGCCCGAAAAATGGGACATTTTAAATACATATATGATCATTTTGTAAATACCAATCGGTTGTCAAAATATATAATGTGTAATTTGAATAATTTTATTAGTTTCTCTCTAGTGTATCTATCAAGATGAAACCAAAATGTTATCTCCACTAAAGTCTAAACAAATAGAAAGGAAAAATTGGTAGTTTAGAAAATCTTACCTTTCTAGATCAAAAAGTTCTGAATGGTTTGAAACCCAGGTGACCTACGATAGACAACTTTTCATAATCTGACTAATAACAAAATACAAACATCCCTAAATTTCAACCATGAGATTAATGTAATCAATTAGGTTATCTTTGAAAATGTATACTTACAACAAATGAAATTCAAGAAAGTGATAGAAACCCCAAAAATTCATATACAAAGCAATGTAAAAAGAAAGGGTTTTCTCAAATATTGTTACCTATGAGTAGTTTGGTTGGTCAGAAATGTGCGTTTTGGTGGAAGGAGATTAAGTGGAAGTATATTCTTGAATTTAAGTTTGTTTCTCTCCACAATCTATTTCCCCTTCTCAATTTTATTATTATTTTTGTTTGCCACAAATTGGGGAATTAGAGTCTTCAAATCCAATCATCCTACCGGATGTGAGCGAAATAATTAGTTGTTCAGTTTAATGGAAGGTAGGTTTGTTATTTCAGTTGATCAAATTTCTCCGTCTTGATTTTGACTTTTGAGATGGGAAGAAGAAAATATGTAATGAATTTTTCTCAATTAAAGTGTTATTCATGGGATCCACCGCAGTCGTGAATTTATCGATTGGGAGGAAAAACCAGGACCTGTCTTTATCTTGCCTACCTTAGCGAAGCTTCGTTAACGTTTTATAATATAGTACAAAGAATTCGGTAGAAAAGTATACCTAGCGTAACGACACATCTTGATAAGTGTATTGATTTTGACTTATGTCGTTTGTTGTTAGTAATTATATAACATGACATTCTGTTTTTTTTTTTAATCTTTTATGTACTTTAACCGTGTAAATTTTATCATTAAGACAATTAACCATGTCTTCTAATTTATTATGTTACTCATTTTGTGGCGACACAAATTAACATAGTCTATTACTATCATCAATCGCCTCCACCACCATGAAACCATCTAATATCATTTTTTTCACCATCATAACCGTTCGCCACCTCCTGTTAGTCGTTGGTCGTACTTCTAATTTTTAAAAATCACAAACATCATGTATAAAGTTTTGGTTGAACAAACTTAGGTTGTTAATTAATTTTTTCCATATATTTTTTATTCTTATATTCTCTTTTGTATTGCAATTAATTTTTATTTTAACGGTTAGAATCATGATGATGACAATCGAGTACTAAAGGTAGCAAGGGTACCGCTTAGGTTATCCGATGGTCATGATCTTTTTCTTCTTAAATGGTATGGTATCATCCTCAAAATATGGTATATGTTCTTATCAATCGTGCTAAAAACAACCAACTACATTTTTCACAATACGATGTTACTAATATTGTCCACGACTATTCACCAACACCCACCACCATAAAATCACCCATTTCCTCCACCACTCACTAACACCCTCCGCCACTTCTACCAGCCACTACTTCATCCACTACCACCACTAATTTCCTCTGATATAATTTTTATTAAAATTGTTTATTAATAGAAATATATATTCATTAGACTAATTAAAAAAATATTTATAATGAAAAATTCATAAATCAATCATTCTGAGGATTTTCTCCTAAAGGTAACCGGGGTACCGTTTAGGTGATCCGACGGCTATGATCAGTTTTTCCTAAATAGTATGGTATCATCCTCAAAATATGGTATCTGTTTTTATCAATCGTGCTAAAAACAACCAATTTTACATCTTTCACAATACAATGTTACCCGTGTTGTAAATATACATAACTAATGTTTTCCACGACTATTCACCAACACCCACCACCATAAAACCACCCATTGCCACTATTTCTTCCGCTACCACTAATATTATCGCTTCTATCACTCATTAACACCGCTACCGCTTCTACCAGTCACTACTTCTTCCACTACCACCTCTAATTTTTATTGATATAATTTTTACTAAAATTACTTATTAATAAAAATATATATTAATTGGATCAATTAAGAGGACATTTATAATGAAAATCTAATGAACATTTATTATGAGAAATTAATAAGGCACTAATTAATAAAACACTCATAATGTTTTTAAGTTGAAGAAACCACATCCACTGATTTATCTTCTCCCTAGACAAATCTGGACCTCTCTTTATCTTACCCAAGTTGTCCAAACTTTGTTTTGTATCATTTTTCTCTCCATCATAACCGCCGGCCACCTCCTGTTAGTCGTTGGTCATACTTCTAATTTTTAAAAATCACAAATATCATGTATAAAGTTTTGGTTGAACAAACTTAGGTTGTTAATTAATTTATTCCATATATTTTTTATTCTTATATTCTCTTTTGTATTGCAATTAATTTTTATTTTAACAGTTAGAATCATGATGAAGACAATCGGGTACCAAAGGTAGCAAGGGTACCGTTTAGGTTATCCGACGGTCATGATCTTTTTCTTCTTAAATGGTCTGGTATCATCCTCAAAATATGGTATATGTTCTTATCAATCGTGCTAAAAACAACCAACTATATTTTTCACAATACGATGTTACTAATATTGTCCACGACTATTCACCAACACCCACCACCATAAAATCACCCATTGCCACTATTTCTTCCGCCACCACTAATATTATCGCTTCTATCACTCATTAACACCGCTACCGCTTCTACCGGCCACTACTTCTTCCACTACCACCGCTAATTTTTATTGATATAATTTTTATTAAAATTACTTATTAATAAAAATATATATTCATTGGATCAATTAAGAGGACATTTATAATGAAAATCTAATGAACATTTATTATGAGAAATTAATAAGACACTAATTAATAAAACACTCATAATGTTTTTAAGTTGAAGAAACAACATCCACTGATTTATCTTCTCCCTAGACAAATCTGGACCTCTCTTTATCTTACCCAAAATGTCCAAACTTTGTTTTGTATTCTATATAGAATTTCAAGAATACAAAGCACAACCGTAGATTGATATATTGGGAGGACAAATCTGAACCACCACTTACACAGGCTAAGTTAACCAAACTATGCTTTGTATTATTGACTAGGGCTTAACCCGTGCCGTAACGACACGAGCATGATCTCTGTTTCTATGTAATTCTTTTGTTGACCTGTGGAGTATAGCCTTTTTATAGCGTTTTTCTCTTCGAAACATCTTTTTCTAGTGGTTAAATGAACGCTTTCCAACAACATTTCCTTATTTTCACATATTAATTAAAGCTGATATAGGATGCATATAAATGATTATGTTACATGGTGTATGTCTTTGAAAAAGCTAAATGTGTTATTATATATTGAACCATTGGAAACCAATAAATCTGTAAAATTAAAAGGGACTTGGAAACCATAACATTCTAGATCCATAGGAAAATTAGGCCGTAAACACGTCTGTTTATGGGTGAAAACTACTCCTGCAGAATTTGGTAATTTGGGGTGTGGATGAGGAATGAATTTAAACCTTTAAACAAATGCACTGCGCGGTGAGTGCTTGTAGATTCGAGAGATCAATCTGTACAAGTCCGGCCTAAACCAAGAAATGGCCGTTCCAGACTTGTTTCGGTCACAAAGTGAAGGAGATGGGGTTGATCTTAGGGAGGGAAGCGAAGAAGGTGTTGAGATTGTGAAGGTGTTGGCTTGCTTATGACTTGTGACAGAAAAGTGAGCAGGCTTACGGTTAATGTAAGGAGGCTCTGGGTGTTGATTTTCTGTCTTGTTTGAACTTGTGTTGTTGTTTGAAATAGGGCGGAGAACCTATTTATACAAGTCATTGAGCCTCATTCACGTCTCTCGTGGGAAGTGGAGGAAGTGGAGTGATGGAGTAGTGGAGTTGTGCGTCGACCCGGCCTTGCCCACTTCTCCTGTTCATCTCTAACCGTCCATGACTTCCTAACACGTTCTTGTGATGGTGTGTTGCACGCTGCACGCTGTAAACCGCCAGACCAATACCCCAGTATGTATCCCCCCAGTTTGTGACATGATTGATGTCTGGAATGTGCGGATCGTGGATCCACGAAAGATAGCATGTAATCTTGAATTGAATAATGCGTTATTCGTAAAGTCGATACTTGTGAAGTATCGTGTGTATTTTATGTGTATCGCATTGTGGTGTGGTAAAGTGATGGGTAATGACGCCTCACTAACCAAATAACTCCCCGACTGTGGTTGTATAACCAAGTCGGTGAAGTTGAACGGATGAGATGATGTTTGAGACACTCATCTCACGACCGTTAATGAATACTAGGGTTTTTGAAGAGGCGCAAGCATCACTCTTAAGCTTGGTCGAAACCAAGCATGGGAAGGGCTTTGGAGAGGACCGACCGGTCATGCATGTTGATGGCATGCCGGTGTACACGTCCATGTCTCACTTTCCCAAGAAGGCGCGATCTAGGCCACTCAAATTGACCCAAGCACAGCTTGAGTGGTTGAGATCGGTTTGCGGCAGAAATTTCTTACCGCAAAGGAGTTAATAACCGCGTGATATTCCCGCACGCGTTCCAAGACAACCGTCCTTGGTCGGTCTTGGTCGATCACTCCAGCGTGTAGGTGGTAGGTTGATGTTCACACCTATAACTGATTATCCCATGAAAACGTGATCTAAGCCATTCAAATCATCCGGTGAAGTTGAGCGGTCGAGATCAATTTGCAATTTGGGAAGTGTAACCACGCATGTTTGGGCGGGCATTTGGATTAGCTTAGGGCATGATATGCCTTGGCCGACCGCATGAGGAGATAGATGGGCCCACGGTGATCATGCCGGTATGACTGGACTGTTTAATCTAATCTGTGACCCTCCATTCGCACCAGGAGAAGATGGACGCGCGTGATGGCTTGAAACCCTAATTTGGCTTTCAAAGCCGTGCGCCACCTCTTGTTTGGGTGACGATTTTGTCACGGCCAAACATTGTTGGTCTTGACCGACCGGTCAAGTGTGTAGGCGGTCTCACGGTGATCGTGTTGACATGCTCTGGGCCCTTTGAGTCTACATCTAGACCCTCCATCTATACCTGCGAAGATGGATGGTTGAGACTACTTTGCAACATATGTAATATGCCGCAAACCCTAATTTATGGTTTTCCGTCCAAAATGCTTGGTATGAACGTCTTTTTGGCAAGCAAAGGCCAATGGCCGACCATGCGGGTCGGCCGTGGGTATTCCATACCGCTTGGGGGTGATGGAATTGATCCGGGGTCATCCAATCATGCTTACGGAGTTGGATGATCGCGATCGATCATATCCGAGGATCGATACTGGTCAAGTCCGGATGCTCAATCGGCTAGTATAACACACCGAGAGGGGCTCAATCGGGCTAGTATAACACACCGAGAGGGGCTCAATCGGGCTAGTATAACACACCGAGAGGGCTCGGGCTAGTATAACACACCGAGAATCACATGACGGGTATTTCGTACATGGTTTCATTATAGTGCTTGGAGGTTCGTGTTACTCTATATGAGTAACACTCGGTCATCATGCCACACCGATAATGAGTACATGAAATACAAGGTCGATAAGAAATTCCGTGAGAATGGGACCGTTGCTACAAGTTCCATTCTTGGTGAATCAAGTGAGGGAGTATCCAACACTTATAGATGGCTTTATCTTTTACAAGATGTCGGCGCATGATCTTTTATGGTTTTTTACAAATTTAACCTTAAACGAAAATCCACCATCAACATTAAGTCCCTCGCCTAGCACATAATGGTTACACCATTGTGTGGTAGGCATGAGATGGTGACAGATTAAAGATAAAACTTGTAAGGCAAAGTTAGATGTTACTGTGGAGGGACGGGTCATCCTGTCCTTGGAGTATGTCACGTTCAAAAGGCATATAGGAGAGCGTTTCCCTAGTATGATGTCGGTCTTGCTCGCTTCGATCGACCTTGATATGCCTCGCCGGTCGAGGGGCTATTACGCCCGCTTCACTCGATCGTGGGGTTGTGCCTAATCGACGGACTGCTGCACCACCGCTTCGTTTGTGGGGCTCTGCGCCGCTTGATCGAACGTGGGCTTGTTGTGTCCGCTTGATTGAACGTGAGTCTCACCCACATACGCCCCGATGAAATTTGTACCGAACTTGAAGCTTGTACCGGACTTTAAATCAATACCAGACTTGAAATTTATACCGGAGAACTTGAAATCAATACCAGACTTGAAACTTGTACCGGTCTTGAAACTTGTACCGGTCTTGAAACTTGTACCGGTCTTGAAACTTGTACCGGACTTGAAATCAACACCAGACTTGAAATTTGTACCGGACTAAAATTTGTACCGGACTAAAATTTGTAGGACTAAAATTTGTAGGACTTAAATGGTGTTTGGACCGACCATTGTGTGCTCCGATGTGAGTTGTGTCTTGCCGTGTGCGACTACATCTCTCATGTGCTTTCATACAAGTTCTAACTCCTGCCTTTTATTTCATTGTGGAAGAAAAGAATCCCCGTTGAGATGTCTTCTGGAGATAATGCTGGTACCAAGTCAGGAAGTGTTGGAAGCTTCAAGGATATGCCGAACATTGATGATGAGTTGTTCACCGCGCCCTTCCAACTATATGAAAATATCCGTTCCACAGAATAGCCCTCCTCCTATCGACTTCAGGGTTTTTCATGCTCCGCTGGGTCCTCATGAAGGATGGATGAGACGTATGTTGAGCAATGAGTACATCAAAGATAACTTGACCAGAGCGCAGATTGTTGATGTAGCTTGAGTGTTGAAACGACTTGAGAGGATGTTAAAGTGGCTTCTGGTGCGAACGTTGAGGTGGATCCTGGAGAGGGTGTTGAAGTAGGATTATGAAGCGAAAAGGGGTCCCGGAGAGAGCATTGAGGCGGCTCTTGAATAGACCATTGAAGTAGCTTACGCTAGAGGGAGTGTTGAAGTGTTTCCTCTTGATTCAATTTACCCTTGCGAATTCCATGTTTCTTGACTCGACCACATCTCTCATGTTGAAGAATTCCTTGACTGACGGTGAAGGAACTTCATGCTGAGCCTCAGTCCCCAAGTGTGGTTCGTTATCTTCTTGAGGCTGCTCCCTTGAGGTATCGGCTCCAGTGGAAGATTACCGTCATAGAGCGTTGATACGTTGCACCGGTATTCCTTAAACCAAATGGCAGTATGGTATAATAAAATTTTCCGAGAGGAGTTCGAAAATATATCTTACTTGCATCATGCTCGTACATTCTTATCTGGTTGTAGCCGCTGCATCCATCCATGGAGGAGAACATGATGTGTCCGCTATTTGCATCTATTAATCATGTCGATGTCAGGTAGAGGAGGATTTTTTTTCTGGAGCAGCACCTGTTCAAGTTTCTGAAGTCTATGCAAAGACTCGATCTATCCATTTTCCTCGTGTCTGAAATCGCAATCGTGATGGATGACCAATTTTCATCCAAATCCGGCATTTCTTCATATCTCCAAGCGAACATGTCCTGATACTCTTTGAGAAGTTCCACGAGCTTCGTGCATTTATTCGTACACAAGGTTGAGCTGATGGAGATAGGCCTAGGAGATTCCTCAACGATTTCAATCTCATCAGTTGTGGAGTTGGTGCCCTCTTGCAGCTGTTGTGGAGCATCTAGCACTTGTTTTTGTGGTTCGTTGCTGTCGTAGCATTCCATTGGGTGGAGAGACTGGGTAGCAGTATCCCCCGCTAATTGATAATGGCAGTATCGGTATACCGCTTTCCCTTTCTGGTCACGACTCGCCACAAAAGTGCGTTCCCTCTTCGTGTGAACGTGGGTCGTGGATTTACAGGATGGAGAAGAATGCTTCGTCAGCAAAGATGCATTGTGGGTTTTAGCTCTCAATGATGCAAGCCGGCTTTCTTCCTGAATTGACGCCCACGTGGGGAGTGGGATGCAACTAACTTGTCTGATTCTTTCAGCGGAGCTCCTCCCGTATGCGCTGGTTTGGTTTCCCTTGAAGTCCGTCACTGTGGTAGGATTTCGTACGACCTTGTCCTGGGAGAACCTTGGATGTCCCGAGAGTCTTGATAGTAATCACATTCGAAGACGCTACTTTGTGTAGATAAGGGCGTCTTGAACTCGAATCCTTGATGCGTGCGGTGACATGTAGGTCACGGTCGTGACCTTCCTCTGGTTGATTGCAGCAAAACGTCTCCGCGCGCTGATTCTTCGAGAGGTGTGAAAGTTTGCATAAACTTTCCACTAGAGAAACCGCTCCTGATCCACCGGCCTCTGGTTCATAATGAAACTATTGACTTGAGGAAGATCGTTGTGAGGATCAGCCCCAGTGTAGGAGCCTCCACGATAGGACCGCTCAAACTCCGGTGTCGCTTCTTTGATCGGGTCCATGTAGGTCCGTGCCATTGAAGTACCTTCTCCTGCGTTGAATTCATTCCTTGTTGGCTCCGTGGGCTGTTGCGGGTCATGTGGAAATCGATCAGTTAATGTCTTAAGAAAAGTGAGTACCTCTTTCCGAGTTGCGGCCATATCCGTTTGAGTCTTGACAAGAACTTCCCGCTTTCCATCAAGTCCGCAATGGTAATGGGAGATGGTCCTCCTCTCGCCCATCCGGTTCCTCGTCCCGATGAAGGAGTGGAAGTTGTTGCTGGGGTGACTACCGGAGGTGTTACACTTGATGAGATGCCGGGACTTGCACCTGCTCCGGCTCGGTGATGGGAGGTGTTGTAATATCACCGCTGAGTGATCGAATTGAACGTTCCCATCCTCTCGTACTCACGTGTTCCTTGATTGATCTCTCCTTCCTCAAGCATTTCTTCACGGCTTCGACAAGGGTCTTGAGATATAAATCTTCCAAAGTGAGGGATCCGTAAGCCGCAGGCTCCATTTCTTTATTCGGTAGACGTTGTAGTACTCCCGGATAAGTCCTCTCCTCCGTGAAGTTGCCTCGGTTCTTCATTGTTGACTGGACCATGTTATTCATCTTTCCCGAGTCACCTGCGGTTACGCGCTCTTTTTGCCTCTCCTTAGGTAAAGGTGTGACTCGACTAAGGATTGGCATTTCTTGCACTCGCTTGAGTAGATGCCTGCCGATCCTTCTTGTAATTGTGCTTGCTATGTCATTCAAAAGACGAAATGTCTCGCTCCGTCTTCCGGTGATACCAGCTTGATTTGCCAAGACATCCTCCAAGCATTCTATCTACACTTCCCATGGTATCTCGAACCTTTGTGGTTTCTGATGAGGATGCATCGTGAGCCGAAAACCGAAGAATTGAGAATTCAATTTTTTGCAACCGATAGATCAACCTCCTTTGTGGTCGCCAATTGTTTATGGGTGAAAACTACTCCTGCAGAATTTGGTAATTTGGGGTGTGGATGAGGAATGAATTTAAACCTTTAAACAAATGCACTGCGCGGTGAGTGCTTGTAGATTCGAGAGATCAATCGGTGCAAGTCCGGCCTAAACCAAGAAATGGCCGTTCCAGACTTGTTTCGGTCACAAAGTGAAGGAGATGGGATTGATCTTAGGGAGGGAAGCGAAGAAGGTGTTGAGATTGTGAAGGTGTTGGCTTGCTTATGACTTGTGACAGAAAAGTGAGCAGGCTTACGGTTAATGTAAGGAGGCTCTGAGTGTTGATTTTCTGTCTCGTCTGAACTTGTGTTGTTCTGTCGTCCTTTTTTTGAAATAGGGCGGAGAACCTATTTATACAAGTCATTGAGCCTCATTCGCGTCTCTCGTGGGAAGTGGAGGAAGTGGAGTGATGGAGTAGTGGAGTTGTGCGTCGACCCGGTCTTGCCCACTTCTCCCTGTTCATCTCTAACCGTCCATGACTTCCTAACACGTTCTTGTGATGGTGTGTTGCACGCCGCACGCCGTAAACCGCCGCAGGACCAATACCCCAGTATGTATCCCCCGTTTGTGACATGATTGATGTCCGGAATGTGCGGATCGTGGATCCACGAAAGATAGCATGTAATGTGAATTGAATAAACTGCGTTATTCGTAAAGTCGATACTTGTGAAGTATCGTGTGTATTTTATGCATGTACTTGCATTGTGGTGTGGTAAAGTGATGGGTAATGACGCCTCACTAACCAAATAACTCTGACCGACTGGGTTGTATAACCAAGTTGGTGAAGTTGAACGGATGAGATGATGTTTGAGACACTCATCCGCGACCGTTAATGAATACTAGGGTTTTTGAAGAGGTGCGCAAGCATCACTCTTCGCCTTGGTCGAAACCAAGCATGGGAAGGGCTTTGAGAGGACCGACCTGGTCATGCATGTTGATGGCATGCCGGTGTACACGTCCATGTCTCACTTTCCCAAGAAGGCGCGATCTAGGCCACTCAAATTGACCTAACACGGTTGAGTGGTTGAGATCGGTTTGCGGCAGAAATTTCTTACCGCAAAGGAGTTGATAACCGCGTGATATTCCCGCACGCGTTCCAAGACAACCGTCCTTGGTCGGTATTGGTCGATCACTCCAGCGTGTAGGTGGTAGGTTGATGTTCACACCTATACCTGATTATCCCATGAAAACGTGATCTAAGCCATTCAAATCATCCGGTGAAGTTGAGCGGTCGAGATCAATTTGAAATTTGGGAAGTGTAACCACGCATGTTTGGGCGGGCGTTTTGGATTAGCCGGGCATGATATGCCTTGGCCGACCGCATGAGGAGATAGATGGGCCCACGGTGATCATGCTTTGGTATGACTGGACCGTTTAATCTAATCTGTGACCCTCCATTCGCACCGGAGAAGATGGACGCGCGTGATGGCTTGAAACCCTAATTTGGCTTTCAAAGCCGTGCGCCACCTCTTGTTTGGGTGACGATTTTGTCACGGCCAAACATTGTTGGTCTTGACCGACTGGTCAAGTGTGTAGGCGGTCTCACGGTAATCGTGTTGACATGCTCTGGGCCCTTTGAGTCTACATCTAGACCCTCCATCTATACCTGCGAAGATGGATGGTTGAGACTACTTTGCAACATATGTAATATGCCGCAAACCCTAATTTATGGTTTTCCGTCCAAAATGCTTGGTATGAACGTCTTTTTGGCAAGCAAAGGCCAATGGCCGACCATGCGAGGTCGGCCGTGGGTATTCCATACCTTCTTGGGGGTGATGGAATTGATCTGGGGTCATCCAATCATGCTTACGGAGTTGGATGACTGCGATCAGATCATATCCGGAGACTGATACAGTCAAGTCCGGATGCTCAATCGGGCTAGTATAACACACCGAGAGGGGCTCAATCGGGCTAGTATAACACACCGAGAGGGGCTCAATCGGGCTAGTATAACACACCGAGAGGGCTCGGGCTAGTATAACACACCGAGAATCAGCCTGTACGGGTATTTCGTACATGGTTTCATTATAATGCTTGGAGGTTCGTGTTACTCTATATGAGTAACACTCAGTCATCATGCCACACTGATAATGAATACAGGAAATACAAGGCTGATAAGAAATTCACTGAGAATGGGATTTGTTGCTACAAGTTCCATTCTTGGTGAATCAAGTGAGGGAGTATCCAACACTTATAGATGGCTTTATCTTTTACAAGATGTCAGCGCATGATCTTTTATGGTTTTTTACAAATTTAACCTTAAACGAAAATCCACCATCAACAACGTCCTCATGGGAACAACATTGCCGGGTCACTATCTGAATTACTAAAGAAAAGAGAGAAAAATTAAAAGGCTACCGGTGTTTTACTCATTCACATGATTGACATATGACAGGTATACAATGATATTTTTTCCAGTCACTCTTCCTTCTCAGCATTATCTGCAATCCTCCAAAACTTTACCATGTTCTGTCTTAACCTTACCAAACATTTGAGAGCTCCTACTGCCATCATATATGTAACACTATTGTAGCTGATGCGAGTGGTTGTGATGTTTGTAGGTGGGTTTCCGCTTCATGTTAAAAGTGGTCAAAGTAATTTGGTAGTCGACATTTGTATGCAATATTTGTTCGAACCCTTCATTCCCCTTAGTCTGATATCTTCGTTGCATGAAAAAAAAATAATTGACGGTGAGAAATTCTACAACTGATCAACATATATTGAGGTATACGTGTATATATATACTTTGATTTGGAGGTAAAAAAAAACGAATCAAACAAGATAAAAGATGTGTATTACACAATATGAACTCTACTCTGAGGGTGAGAAATCACACATCTTAGCGACCAATATAGTTAATTGATATGGAAAGATGAAGAATAGACCAATCATGTATCAAAGAATAGACAACATGAATCTTTGGAAAAAAACTAACATACACCCATTTTATTCTATGTAAAGTTACATATATTGGACATTTGAGTTCAAGACTGCATATGATATAACACATCATAAACCTATAAAGGAAGAGTATTGAAGACAAAATAAGGCACGCAAATTTATTTGCAGCTACTCCATAATCAAATCGCGTAAATCCAAAACAAAAATTCATCACAGTTAAGTAATTTAAGAATCACTGACAAAATGGTTTTGACCTCGGTCCTCAGCTGAAACAACTGATAATAATACTCCAGTATTTAAAAGTTGCAATCTAAGAGATTTACTTGTAATTACTAATTAGTATAACAGTCATTCAAGATTGGCTGGAATCTCACGCCCTAAGGCCTAGGAGAAGAAAAAAGCTATATACTTCTATTTGACATTTGAGTTCATGAATGCGGCATGAGTTCACTAAAAAAGCTTAGTGTGCATATGATAGTAGAGTAGCTGAAAACAAACTGAGAGTTGCAAATTAAGTAACTAAAAAAGGAGTCCTCCGAATAACGAGCCAAAATCAGTCATAAGGTTTGCAACTAAATGCCCCATTTTAGCATCATCGTTCAAATGAGTGGTGGCATTGATAGGTGTAGAATACACCGTATTTAATATCTAGTATTTATGCTTTCTTTGCGAGTTTTCTTGTAAATTATGTATCTTATGTTTACTTTTGAGTTTATTAGGTGCAATGGAGTCATTTGGAGCAAAAGAAGTGAAAATAGCTACAAAAGTGAAGTCATAAGTGGAGAAAGGCCAAAGACCAATTGTAACGCGTTCAAATACAAGATTTCTACTTTTCATTGTGTAGAGGACGAGAAGATGAAGACAATGGCGAAAGAACGGAGTCATTCTGAGTTCGTATGAAGAAGTTATGGGCAAAACAAGAACTCATAAGCAAAGGGCAAAATGGTCATTTTATCGGGAAGTGCTATTGGCATCCCAACTGGATGATAAGGGACACCTTCCTGTTAAGGGGCATTCAAGTTCAAGAGAAGTGTTAAAGGGAGTCCAGTCTTTTACAATAAGGGGATGCCATCTGGGTAGCCCTTATCAACTGGACAAAACATCAATTATAACCAACCTACCCAACCCTAAATCGAGAAGTGTTTCTTCTCAATCCATTTCCTTTTCACCTGAAGTTAAGAAAAGAGCAGTGTTGGGTCTGAGAAATCGAGAGTAAATGAAGAGAAGAAATCAGATTGCTACCATGATTGGCAGCAAGATGGTCGATTTGTGAAGATGAATTCAAGCACAGATGAGATGTAGTATAAATCAGAGAATGGAATTTAAGATCTAGAGAGGGGTTCTCTGTTGATTGAAGAGTTGGGGTTTTTCCTTGAATCTGTGTTTGAACCAAGATTAAGAAGAAGAAACGGTTGCTGAGATTGATGGGGTTCTGCAATTAGGGTTGAAATCAGATAAGAAGACCAAGGTATGGGATGTTGTCGATCTGATTGAGATGGCGAATTTGGGTTTGAGTCTCGTGGATTAAGAGTGAATCGAGCAAGGGTTCAGAGCAGTCAAGGCAAATTACAGGGGATTTTAGGTTGTGGCTCTGAGATGAAAGAGCATTGAGCTGAGAGGTGGTGCTGCAATGTGCTGTTTTGCTATGGAAGCTGGAGAAATTGGTGAAGACTAATTGAACTGGTGGCGCTATCTGAGAAGAGACTGACGATGAATGCTTGGTCCATTAGATGTATGTTAGGAGCAGCTGAACTGAAATTTTGGCGCCGTTGCCGGGGAGGCAGCGGTTGTCACTTGTTCTTGGTTTCTTATTTTTGTTTTGTTTTTAGTTTTTGTTTTATTTTTCTTATTTTCTGGGTTTTAACCTTGTGCAAGAGGGTGGTACTGGTGTTGTTAGTGCAATGGCTAGGCAAGACAATGAAGTTGAATTGCAGGGAAGGAAGATTGAATGAGTTGTACACAGGGCCAACATGGCTGGAAGCACAATCATGGTGCAGCAGCAAAGTCAGGCTAGTGCAATGGCCTAGGCCAAGGTGACTCAGATGGATCACTGACTCAATGATCTGACCCGGTTTGACTTAGTAACTTGACCCGAGTTGACTCGACTGTTTTGACCCGTTGACCGGTGACCGAATTGACTTTGCCGGTCACCTGAAATAGTTTTCCGGCCAAGTTCCGGCCGTAATCCCAGTTTTCCGGCGACGTTTTTTGGACATAATTTCACATGGGTATTTCTCACACATGGGCTTGGTGGACCACTTGGAGATGGGTTTTGAGAAGACCTAATATTGGAAGGAGTATCCTTTATGGAAATAGAGAAACATATAAAAGAGAGGACTTTTACCTAATGTGGGATATCTTATATCATATATCTTTTTCTATTCTTTTGCCTCTACTTTGTTTTCGAGGGTTTACAACATGAAACTTTTTCTCTTTCTTCTTGTTATGAACTCCATGAATATGAGCTAGAGTTTTATTATTGGTTATGGAATAAGTTTGATTTCCAAATATGGGTTTTAATTCAATAAATTAGTTTTGTCTCCATATTATCGTTTATGATTCACCATTAATATTGTTACATGATTTGAATGCTTGTTAGTCGAGTCGCGAATCGATTGAGTTTGTTTTCATCTCTCTTGCTAGATTAGGATTTATTATACGCAAAAGTGATAGATTCTTGATTACAAGTAGCATAATTGTGATTATTGCTTGTAGTGATACATCCTAATAGTCATATGTGAACCATAACCTTTGTTAAATCGGATTAGTGCGCTTTCCACGTTCGATTGCTTTGATTGGCCTGATTTCATAGAACTTAACGCATCTAGGGAATTAAACTTGATTAGTGCTTTTACACGTTAGGTTGTTCCTTTAGGTAGAATTCATATTCGCATCTTTTAATGTGTTTGTTGATGACATGAGGAGATTTGCGGGATATTCTTGCGATCAAGGTATTCTAGGGTCTTTGATAAAAGTTGAGATTAAAATATCAATTCTAGTTATTGTGTTGAAAACATGTTTGTGAATGAAGATGAAATCCATGACCAATACTTTCTTATCCTTGATTTGATTTGTTTGCTTATTTCTATGGAAGGAGCATACTACATGAATGGATACGGTTTTCAACAACCTCAACAATATGATAACTACCAATTCCATGGGTATCATCAAAACCAATTCATTGGTTATGACCAATATTCCATGGAACCTTATGGTTTTCCTCAACAACCTTATGGCGGGTATGTGTGTGAACAACCACAAGGATGGGAGGATTCTTATGCTTGTGAACAAAAAGTCTCTAACTTTATAGATCAAGTTTCCACCTTTTTACAAGAGGAATTTCAAAAAGCTAAAGAGACTACAAACGAGCAACTCCAAGAACTTCGTGAAGGTATGACTATCTTGCGAAGAGGCATTGATCAATACAAGGAAGATATGGATAATTCTAATGTGCATATGGTTTGTGATGAATATTTGATTGATGCTAATGTTGAAAAAGGCCAATCCTTGGGCACTTTCGTTGATAATTGTGTCGCTCACTCAATTCTTGATCGTAATAATGATCATTCACCTATTCAAAAGGATGAGTTCGAGATTAGCAACACTAAATTCAGCGAGGACCAATCTTATGTTGACTATGATAGTGACGGTGATTATGATACATTGCTTGAACCAACTCATGGTGACATCCCCGAGGAGTGTACAATGGAGTCTTTTTGGGATCAAGATGAAGACGAAGAGGAATATGATGACACTTGTGTAGATTACTCGAGCATTGATCTTAATAATGATCAAGAGCCTATTCAAAGGGTGGAGCTTGAGGATGATGCATTTTCGAGTGTTCTAAAAAAGTTTCTTATAATAAAATTTGGATCCGCAAAAGAGTATGTGCCTTACAACAAAAAGGAGTATGTTGAGAATGAGACCGTTATGACCAATATTGTGGAAGACCCAATTGAGCTTGCATATGATTATAATGATGATCGATACTTTGGTTAAGGCAGAAACGGATGAAGAATGGTTGCAAAGTTTGATAGAGGACCATGATATAAAAGAGGTGAATAATTCACTTGAGTTTTTCAAGGATGAAGAGGATTCCGTAATACAAGAGATTGTGCAAGGTTTATCTAACCCTTGGCCTATTGTTTCTTCTCCTTTACCTCTTATTGGTTTGAATGTATGTGCTTCGAGAATATTGTTGAATGACTTTGTTTCTCGATTTCCGCCATTAGAGAAACTTGATTCTCATACTATGCAGGTTTTGGAACAAGAAACCGTGGAAGTACCCAACTTCTATATTCTTTATACACTCCCAAGTGTGGACAAGAATAAGTGTGGGGGAAGCTTTTATCGGTTCATAGCTTCACTTTGCTTTATTGTACTAATATTTGTGTGAAGCTAGTGTTTGAAAAACAGGTTCTATGGAAGGATCCTCAACTTTTCAGATTGTTGGTATATGGACGATAACAAAAGAGTCGGGCTGACGACTTTAAACCAAGCGCTAAATGGGAGGCAACCCATAGGTTTTGTATTTTAGTCCCTTGTATTTATTTATTTTTATAGTTTTCATATCATATTTGCATCCCCATGTTTAATTTCATTGAGTCCGGAATCTATCTTAGAAGAGAATTAGGACGAATACCTTTTCGTCAGAAAAATTCAGACTGCACGTAGTTCATTCCAGAGACCATAACTGTCAGACCGTTTATCGAAACACTGTGCACTTTTGACACTTTGTAGAAAACACGTAGATGAACAACTTTTGTGAAATGGAGTTCTTCCAAATTCCTTACCAATTTGTACAGTTTTTGCGTTTTATCTGTTGTTACGTCAGAATTCAGAATTTTCGGTTTTTCACATTGAGGACAATGTGAAGTTTAAGTGTGGGGGAGTCTTTTGCATATAGAGTTTTTAGCCTTTTTGAGTCAAAATTTTCAACTTTTTTGTAAATAGTGAATAAGAAAACTCCAACTTGTAGTTAGTTTAGAGTCACATAGTATACATGTCGCTAAGATTACATCGAGAATCTCATAATTGTGACTGAACTTAGAGATGACAGAGAACATGATCGGGTTTCTTACTTGTATGAGAGTTAAAGTTGGATTTAACCATGCCAGTGGCAAATAAGGTGCAGACTGAATTCGGTATTAGAGTAGTGGTCCCCTATAGTGGAGACTACCCATGTTACATAATGTGAGGCACCGACCTTCAATTCTTTGTACCTGTCTAAATATGTGCTTTTAGAGTGTGTGTCACCGTACGTAAATTCCGGGCAGAATGGTGAGCTGCCCAACCTCCCACCATATAAGCACTATTTTGATCTCTTGAGTGTTATTTTTTATCAATCATGATGGTGACATCGAATTGCTAACTTACATACCACTTGTGATCTTGTTCGCAGTTAGCACCATCCACCTTATCTCTCTCTACACCAACAGGTCCATAGAAACACCATCATCATCAACAAGAGGAGCATCACAAATCTACAAGGAAAGTTGAAGACGTTTGAGGTTTACAAGCAACAATACAAAAAAAAAAAAGAGTGAAAATTATCAAGATGAAAGTTCGAGAAGTTTATGATATCGAGACATATAAGTTGTGAAGAATCAAGCGGTAAAGTACTTATACCATGGCCTTTGTATTTTATTTTATTTTATTTTGTATTTATTTTTCTCTTGTTTTTAAAAAAATAAAAAAAAAATAAAAAAAATAAAAAAAAAAGAGACAAGAGAAAAATGTTTAGGTTTGTTAATAGTTTTTATTATTTTGTTTTATTTTTATTTTTGTATTTGTTTTATTTCTTATTAAAAAAAAAAAAAAAAAAAAAAAAAAAAGAAAAAAATTTAAAACAAAAAAAAAGGAAAAAAAAAAAAAAAAAAAACAAAAATTAAAAAAAAAAAAAGAAAAAAAAAAAAAAAAAAAAATTATATTTTGGGTTTGTATAGTTGTTTTTAGTTTTGTATTCTTTCAATAAAGCCAATGGAAAGAAGGAATATCTATAATGAAGTTTCAAGCGACAAGGAATTAGAGGAAAGAATCATATTGTCGAGATTCTACGAAGTTCAAGAGTTATCATCAAGAGTTGAAGACCGAAGACGAAGATGAAGGCACCGATTGGAGACCGAAGACGTTTCTATGGATGTTGTGAGAGTGGTGCTAGCTGCACGCCGAACGGATACAAGGTAAGTAAGCATATTCCCACCTTCGTTAAATGGTTGATTTCCTTTCGAAGAGATCGTCAGAAAAATGGGTTTTCAAAATATTAAAAGATGTGGGTTTTCAAAATATTTCGGAGGGTTTTTACCTTCCTACCATTCAACGTGTCGCAGGATTCTCTCTTCATTCCAACCTCGGACACATGTGTGACCCATAAAGAGTCGTTTATTATTGAGAGCAATTTCATAAAACCCTTTCTTGTGAGGCGTAGTTTGAGACTTTGATCACTCCGAACCCGAATTTCTTTCGAGAAGGGATGGTTATTTCTCTCTCAACTTTTAAGAATGAGATTGTGTTCATTTATGTGTCTAACTTCTTATGACTAGTGTGCAGAATATCTATGTCTTCTTAGCGCGTTGGATGCTATCATTACGGAGAACTATTAAGTTGGAAATATAGGTTTTGTGGGTATATCTCTAGTAAACCCTCACGAGACTATAACTCGTCCACTAGGGACACCTAGTGGTTTAAAGGCTTGTTATTTATGCTAAAAGTGACCGTAGCCTCGACGACACGGAGTTGTATGTATTTTTAGAATTTGTTTTGTTTGATTTGCTCGAGGACTAGCAAAGTCTAAGTGTGGGGGAATTTGATAGGTGTAGAATACACCGTATTTAATATCTAGTATTTATGCTTTCTTTTGAGTTTTCTTGTAAATTATGTATCTTATGTTTACTTTTGAGTTTATTAGGTGCGATGGAGTCATTTGGAGCAAAAAGAAGTGAAAATAGCTACAAAAGTGAAGTCATAAGTGGAGAAAGGCCAAAGACCAATTGTAACGCGTTCAAATACAAGATTTCTACTTTTCATTGTGTAGAGGACGAGAAGATGAAGACAATGGCGAAAGAACTAGAGTCATTCCGAAGTTCGTATGAAGAAGTTATGGGCAAAACAAGAACTCATAAGCAAAGGGCAAAATGGTCATTTTATCGGGAAGTGCTATTGGCATCCCAACTGGATGATAAGGGACACCTTCCTCGTTAAGGGGCATTCAAGTTCAAGAGAAGTGTTAAAGGGAGTCCAGTTTTTTACAATAAGGGGATGCCATCCGGGTAGCCCTTATCAACCTGGGATGTAACATCAATTATAACCAACCTACCCAACCCTAAATCGAGAAGTGTTTCTTCTCAATCCATTTCCTTTTCACCCGAAGTTAAGAAAAGAGCAAGTGTTGGTCCGAGAAATCGAGAGTAAATGAAGAGAAGAAATCGATTGCTACCATGATTGGCAAAGAAGATGGTCGATTTGTGAAGATGAATTCAAGCACGGATGAGATGTAGTATAAATCGAGAATGGAATTTAAGATCTAGAGAGGGGTTCTCCGTTGATTGAAGAGTTGGGGTTTTTCCTTGAATCCGTGTTTGAACCAAGATTAAGAAGAAGAAACGGTTTTGAGATTGGATGGGGTTCTCGTAATTAGGGTTGAAATCGGATAAGAAGACCAAGGTATGGGATGTTGCTGATACGTCTGATTGAGATGGCGAATTTGGGTTTGAGTCTCGTGGATTAAGAGTGAATCGAGCAAGGGTTGCAGGTCAAGGCAAATTACGGGGGATTTTAGGTTGTGGCTCGAGATGAAAGAGCATTGAGCCGAGAGGTGGTGCCGCAATGTCTTTGTTTTGCTATGGAAGTCGGAGAAATTGGTGAAGACTAATTGAACCGGGTGGCGCTATCCGAGAAGAGACCGACGATGAATGCTTGGTCCATTAGATGTATGTTAGGAGGAATTTAACTGAAATGGGTTGAGTCCTCGCTCATGAGTTCTTGTTGGTACTTGTCTTGGTTTTTGGTGATTGTCATGGGTTGGATGCGGTGAATGCAAGGAAATGCCCGAGATGAGGATTCAGGATGGTGGTAATTGAGATGAATTTGTGAGATGGGGTTGATGTTTGGAAGGTATGGGTTGATCTAAATCAGTGTATGCTGAGATGACCTGAGTTGGTCCTGTAGAGATGGCGGAATTGATATTAACTGGAGTGAACAGATGCAAATGGAGCTTGAGAGGTGATGGCAAATTGTCTGAGGGTGGATCGGTGTTGTTCGATGTTTAACCGAAGCTACAGTAGAGATATAGAACTGCCCAGTGCAATTATATGTGTGCTTGCCAGAAGGGATTGAATGAATGTGTGCCGAATGAGGTTTTGGTGGAGTGTCGTATTGGCGATAAATGAGATTGCAGGTGTGTGTGTGTGTCTGGAATGTAACGGCAAGGATTGGTTGAACTCGTCGGATTGATGTTGGTCTTGAGTCAAGGAGTTGTGAAAGGATTTGAACTCGGGCGGTGTTATCGAGAAGTGTGTGCCTGAGGAGCTATAAAGAATGGCTATTGATGGAATTGTTGTCGGTATTGGTATTGCGGGTGCAAGAGGGTGG